>JAQLOL010000008.1:7089106-7112227 GCA_029783665.1 Naso thynnoides | reverse complement strand
GCTGTTGTTGGATTTGGAAACTGCATTTCACCATTTGGTCCAGACAGCCTACACAGCCGTGCTGAGCTGCACCGAGTGTGGGTCCAGCTCTGTTTTGGAGACGAGGCTCGTGAATAAGCAACAAGCAGGTCTGAATTTGTGTGGACAAAGATGATGTGAACCCAGAGGGGACGAAATGTCAGAAAACCAAAACAGGCGTGACAACGATTTACAAGACAACAAAGGCTGGAAAAGCTGGAGGATGGCTGGACCTCCTCACTTAAGCTCAGCTTGTAATGAGAGAAATCAAATTGCTTGGTCATGCTTGATTATTCAATCTATCTGTTAGTGTTAACTGGGCGATAGCCTAATCTAACTTTTATGGCCACATTAATTTGGGTTTGGCCAAACATCCTGGCAGTTAAACATGCTTCCCCCGAGGACAGGAATTTAATCTGAAAGAAACTGTTCCTGTAACATGTTTGGAATGAAATTAACATTTTCTCTGGATTAAACTAAAACATCTCCCTTTCAGCCCGAGTCCAGATCACTCACCAGACCTCTTTCCATATTTGTATGCTTCAAACTCCCAGAACCCTCCTCCTCCTCCTCCACACAGCAACACACCACACCGACGTCTCACACCAGATTTAAAGACAAATGTGCTGAAGACATCCTCCCCTCTGTGTTACACCACCAAGCCAGAATACCTTTCTTTTATTCGCTTTTTTTACTGACCCAATCATTGTGAGCACAGAGTAATAAAATGGGTTATTTGCATTTTTTACCCATCACTGATGAGCAGCAGGCAGCCATCATAAGGCGCCCGGGGACCAAATCAAACTCTAAGGGCCGTTTTCAACCAAATCAGGCATTGAGGTGATCGCTGCTGCTTTATGCAGCCTTAAGGGAGTGGCGGCACATTTGCAAATGCAAATGAAGTCTTAGTTTCCCATACAGCAAGGTTGTTCAGTTCTGCTGGCTCCGATCGTCCGATCAGCTTCTTGGCCACAACTTAGGTTTCTCTTAAATCGACTTTCTTGATTTGAATGGACCTGGAGTCTTTGCCGTGATCAAGGGCGCTAATAGTAAAAGAAAATTTATGCGTACGTTTTTGACGGCGAGGGAAACTGGAGCATCTTCAGGAAACACACTTGCAAGGAGAGATCACGCACACTCAACACAGAAAGATTGTCCCAGCAGGGATTTGGACCCGGGACCTTCTAGCTGGGAAGCAGCAGTGCTGCCAAGTGCATCACTCCCCGTGACTTCTGCCTCTTTATTTTTGTGCTATCCAAGCAGTCAAGTGTGAAGTGTGAAGCCATATGAACTTGGTAAAATATTAAATAATTCAAATCTAGAGATTAGAACTTGGGACCATTTCATAAATACAATGTAACTTAAACCTGTGGATATATGAGCAAGAGGGTTTTGTTTTTTAGTGTGAGCCAATCTGCATAGTGCATTTATTGCATCCGTTTAATTACGTCTACATTTCGATATAAACTATAAATGGGATTTAAAAAATAAATCATGATCTCTGCACTTTTTTGTCTTTATTTTTACTTGTTTAACAAGTTTCACTATCGATCCAGCTCACTGCTGGTGATTCATGATGTGAGCGTTTAGCAGCAGTCCCATAGCTCTGATTAAGCTGGTGGGAACAGCCAAGTTCAAGAAAAACTTGTTCCGCTGAGGGGGGGATAGAGAACGCTTGATAACATCTGGTTAAGTAATTCTTATGAGGATTTAACGTTCAACTTTGTTAGAAACAAAGAAGCTCTGACGGCCGTAAAAACTGCTGAGTTACAAAGACAAGACTTCCTGCAGCAATGAAACACCTGAAGTGAGACTAACAGCAAAACCAGAGTTCATTAACAACCGTTAATTAAGTCAATGGGCTGCTTTTCCCGTAGACTAGAGAATGAGTCTATACATTTCTCTCAGTGGAGAGCTGTTTTTACAATGAAAACAAATAAATGACTCTTTTGCGACGGAAACGCACGGATCAGCACCAGCACAGTTAAGTGTTATTGTATTCTTTGCAAAAGTGAAATGCCACTCTGCAGTACTGTAAGATTAGATACAGCACTTCAACATTCCAGATTCATTCACTGTAGCAATGACTCGGATACTAAATGAATGATTTGTGGGTATGTTTGATGCCCTGCTGTTGGAATACATCCCAAAATATCTGGCAGCGCTGAATGATGGCAGGGCAGGCAGGATGGGACGCGGATAGATTCCACCCCCCGTTGAGTTCAACATCTCTCTGATATGATTTTACTTCACTGATGACCTCAGATGCAACTTACAAAACAAATGTTTGTAGACTAAGACCAGACAATCAGAATTTAATTCTGAGATGTTTTTTTTTTAACACATTCTGACAGCTTGATTTTGGTGTTTAGTGCTTTACTATCCTGGCTACTATCAGGTTTTCTTAAGTATCCGTTTATGTTCTGTGCATGTAAATGTCATATCCTGGTTTAAGAAACATGGATGAGGAGCTATCCTGCTTCTGAAACCTCTAAATGCCACCTGTAGTACAGCTGAAGAGACAGAAACCAGAACTTTGGTGTGTAAATACCTTATTCTGGTCGTTAGAGTTGTTAAGATGTGAGAAATCAGGACAAACCTGCAGGCAGAGGATCACAAAGCCTGGATACTGTTAAGATCACGTTTAAGGACCATGCATAACAAGATTTTTCATGTTTTTCTGTAAAGACCATATCCCGAATATGATCAAAAACAGGCTAAGGCTTAAATGTTGGACACTTGTGCACACGTAAAGGCACTCTGCGACCCATCAGAGTCTGTGAAACTACGCCAGTAAACAAATGAAAAGCATTTAAGTGTCAAATACTGACAGACAGGTGAGGTGTTAATGATAAACTACAGAGACACATACACACAACAGTCTCTCCCATCACAGCTTTCAGAATTTGTGACTGTATCTATACTGAAGAGGTGCAAGTGGCTTTTAAAATAAAATACCAGGATGTTGTAAATTCAGTTAAGATGTCAAAGTTTGCAGTTGAATCAGTCACAAATTTTTAATCTGCTCGATTGCTGGTTTTCTATTTATCATTTCATTTTCACAACAGGCTATTACAAGTAGTGGACGGGTGGCATTGTTGTTATACACTCTTTTCGAGCTTTTTTGGTTGGTTTGGTGGATGATAACATAAGACATAAAACACATAATATCTTCTGAAACCTTTACAGGAACAAATTGGGAAATAAAAATCTCTAATGTGCCTTTGAGCACGAAAACAAGGGGGTCTGTTTCCTCCCTAAAATGACTTACGACCTCCCCGAAGATGGGTAAGCAAAAAGCTAAATCTCTTGTAATAATTATCAGTGTCTCATACAGTTATCATGGCGTTGTGGGGCTATGATGAATGAACTTCCAGAAAGTGCTAATACTGTACCAGGAAGTGAGTCTGGCAGCTGGAGCAAGATAGCCTGCCTGGATTTCTTCAGATTGCAGATAACAGTCACACAGCTTGTGCTACATTCAGCTATTGTAGGAGTCACACTTCCGCTAGATTTAAGACAACATACCTCGCAGTCTCCTGGCTTGTCGACCAAAGTTTCGCAGTTAGGAAGTTAATACAAGTCGAAATGAGAGTGAGTGTCTCGTCCACCCCTCCGTCTGTAGCTCAGTCCCGGCTAACCTCTCCGTTCTGCGGACAGCTTCAGCTCCGCGGCTCGGCTCCCACTTTCACCGCCGCCTCGGTTTCGACGAGGTGCTCGCCTCTTCGTGTGCTAACGGCAGCGGGGGTCCGAGCCTCAACACGGGCCTTTTGTCGTAATACTTCAGCGCTTCTGTCGTGTCTTCAATCTGAGAGCCTTGCGGGTTGTTTGTGGGCTGGCCACGCAACGTTGAGCAAACCAGGAAGTCCGATGCCCTCTCCTGTGTGTCCATTGGGCGCTCAAACCCTGAGCGAAGTCTATCAGGCGGCAGCTTCTCCCGGCGCGTGCACCGCCCTCAACGAAATGTAATCAATCAAATACTGGCGCGAGGCAAGCTCCCGCCTCCGTTGGTTCCTCATTTATTTGGCCTGGTTGTGTTTGCTTAATGTTACGGTAAATACAAGTTAATTTAAGCATATTTAGTAGCAAAACTAAAATGACAAAATGTTTAAATAGCAGCTTTACACAGCAGTGCTAGTGTCAATCTTCTAAACAGGGCCTCAAGTTTAGGTCAAACAGGGCCCATCTAAAGGGCCCTATCACTTGGTGTTGTTCTTTAGTACTGGTGCATATTCCCAAATGAATATTCTCATTAATGAACCCATTTAATACAATTGATACACCTGCAGCTTGTTGCTGCTTGTTGTTGAGTGCTCCTGTTGTTTCAAGTTCCTTGACAGTTGCTTGGTTTTATCATTACTCAGCCTTCCATGTTCCTAAAATAAATCCAGGCAACGAACAGTTAAATTAGCATACATTCATTGCCACACACGCCTGCTTTGTTCTGTTTTTAACCCAGTATCGCTTACTGCGATCTTAAAGACAATAGCCTAACTTTCTAGGTTTTAAGAAATGACTCAGCTGTAGAAATGGATTAAAAATCATTATTATCAGCAAGACTTCTTTGAAATCTAGGTGCTTAGAAGAGTGATAATTCTATAAAAAAAACACCAAACAGCAGTAAACAAAAATATGTTCAATGGTAAGCCCAAAAGATGCATTATCCCTCCAGTTTTTTCCATTTCCCCGTGATTTTCTGTCTGAACAAAGTGTTAAGTCATCCTGACAAGTTAAACTTACTTAAAGGGCTCAGTGTGCAGCCACAACACCCTGGAAGTTCAGATAATGGAATATTAATATCAGATCAGCATCAGTGGAAATATAGGCTACAGAGAAATAATTAATCTGGCCCAGGGTCAGTGATAGAGATGGAAATCCTGATGCATGATATAAACGTCAAACAGTATAATTAATTAATTAATTAATTAATAATTAAATAATAATGGCTGCTGCATGCAGATAAAAACGACAGAAACCTCTATGACAAGTCAGGTTTTAGTAGAAATATTTGCTTAAGCTGTCCAAAAGTATTTTTTGCTGTATATCCCACGCATTAATTAAAAACTTCAAGTTCTAGAGTTCCTCTGTGAGACTGTTTGCAGCGGTTGAGCACTAAATCTTTCGAAAAACGATGTTAACGCTACATCTAGGTAAGCAAATCGGGCAAACAACCCAACAATCTGCGATTTTGTTTTTTTTTTTCGTCGCCTTCTGATGACGTAGAAGACGAGCGACACGCATGCCACCGTTTACATTATGGCAACAGTGCAAGTTAGCGAGGCAGAGAAAGTGTACATCTTACACGGCATACGGGTACGTTTTCACAGCTTTGCTTGTGACTTTCATCCCTGTCATTTAAAAATAATCAAAAAACACCACCACAGCGATTTGTGCTCCGTAACGACAGACATTTAGCTAAGCTAGCTGTGTTAGCATTTGCTAACTGAGACTGTAGTGTTATTGACATGTTGATTCTTGCCATCAGGATGACTTACGGGTGGATGGGAGAGGCTGTGAGGACTACAGACACATGGAAATAGAGACTGATGTGGTGTCCAACACAGACGGCTCGGCCAAAGTCACATTGGTAACGTAAATGTAACAGAGGGCCAGTTTGCAGCAGAGGTGCTACATGTTGACTCACTTTCTATTCTGTTTAAATAAAGAGATGCTCTAAAACGTTTCATCTCTGCACCCCCACTCACTTTCTTAACATTTACAACTGCACTTGCTCCTTCTTATTTGTTATGTCTGTGCCAACCTGATGGGTACTGTCTTCTTATTTATGCAGTTTCTCAGGATGGATGATTGATCGATTTACCTGATCAGCTGATACCTGTTTTATCTCTCTGTCAGGGGCACACAGTGGTTCTAGTCGGGGTGAAGACTGAAATTGGAAAACCAAGACCCATGGTGCCTGATGAAGGTTTCTTGGAATTCTTTGTTGATTGGTGGGTATAGTGCATACAAATAGTATTAATATTGATTTTATACTATATGCAAAGCTTAGGTACAGTAAGTGTGGTTGGTCAAAGTGGAACCAAAAAGTAGCTGCGAGGCGACTTTGAGGTGCTATTTTTAAGCATTTACTTTTTAAAGTACATTTTAACTCAGTTACTCTATTAAAATGACATGTTTTGAATTTACATCAAATATAAAGTATCACTGACATAATGGTTGTAGTCAGCAAGAATGATGTTCAATATTTGCAAGAATAAAGACTCCCATTATAGATTTTTTAGAGAATGTTGAAGTGGTTTTTGGTGATGTTTGTTGGATACCCTGCCACTAGGAGGTAGTGTTGTGTCATCTGTTCTCTATGAGATGCACCTCACAACACATCTCTGACTGTGGATTCAACAAATAAAATATTATGACAGTTATAATAAAACCTCATAGAGTGATGGATATGTTGTTACCCCATGTTATTGTCTCGTTTACCTTTTGTCACTAGTTCGGCCAATGCAACCCCTGAGTTTGAGGGCAGAGGAGGGGAGGAGCTCGGGACAGAACTGAGTAACACTCTTTACAAAGTCTTCAACAACAAACATAGCGTGGACCTGAAGAGCCTCTGTATCAGTGCGGGAGAACACTGCTGGGTCCTCTATGTGGATGTGCTGGTGCGTGGCAGCAAAAATCTTTTATCTCTGTCTGTCATTCAGCATTCAAAGCCAACTTGATGCAGTGAAGCTCTCTTTTTTGGATGTGACGTCTTTGACGGCAGACTTTTCCCATTGCCTTCAAAGTTTAGATACTTTTGCCTTAATAAGAGACTCGATATAATCGTTTAATTGCATCACAGAGACTATTTAGTTGCAAGTATACACCTGCTGCAAGGATTTTTAATGAAATTAGCCAAATTTAAGTTGTAAATACGTAGTAACGCATATGTACAATGAACCAAAATGTGTGGTTTTTTTGCTGCTCTACTTCAGTGTCTTTTCCTGCTTGTATTATAACCGTCCAGTTTCTTCAGGACAAAGTGTTCCTGTGTTTCGGCAGAAGAATAGAAGAAGAAAAAGCTTCTTTTGGCAGTGTATATTTGATTTCATGCTCCTCAGCAAGGTAAAATTCACACTGCCATGTTTCAACAGCTACTACAGTGTGATGGAAACCTGTACGATGCCATGTCAATAGCTATAAAGGCAGCTCTCTTCAACACAAAGTAAGTCGGTGTTTGTTTGGATGTAGACATTTTTTTATTCCGTGAAATGGAATCCTACAGACTTGTGATCACTTTACCGACAGAATTCCCCGAGTGCACATATCAGCTGATGATGAAGGAGGGAAGGAAATTGAGCTGTCAGATGACCCATATGACTGTATGAGACTCAATGTAGAAAATGTTCCTTGTATAGTGACATTGTGCAAGGTAGGCTCACTTTTTTAAAGCTTATTTTAACACAAACAGTGACGCAAACACACAGCTTGGCCTCTCTGACTTCGACTTGTTTCCTGCAGGTGGGCCATCGACACGTTGTGGATGCGACTCTGCAGGAGAAGGCCTGCTCTGTGGCGAGCCTGATCATCTCTGTCACACACAAGGGCACGGTCACCTGCATTAGGAAGGTGGGCGGAGGCAGCCTGGATCCAGAGAGCATCTTTGAAATGACAGAGGTGAGTCCAGCCGACCTCCCCGACCATCTGGCCTCCGCTCTCCTCAGCTGACACATTAGCATAATGTGATTTTAACTTAAATTTTATTCAAACATTACCCTGATAGAAGCAGAAGCAAATTGCAATAATAGAATAATGAAATTACTGTAAAAATAAGGTGCTGGCTCTTGCATGAACTTGTGCATTTTATTTGTCTCCAGGCGGGTAAACGTGTCGGGAAAGCCCTTCATGCTCCGCTCATGAAGCTGCTGCAGCAGGAGGAGAGTTTGGGAAAGAAACATCAGAAAGTTGGTTTCCTTGGATAAGATCAGTTATTGTATCTACAGTGTGTGTGTACATGTAAACAGTATTTTCTAATAAATTTTTTTTACTGTTATTGTACTGTTGTCATTTTAAGAAATTCGAAAACCTTAGAACATTTTCTCAGTCAGTGCTGCCTTGCAGTTTTCAATTACCTGAAACAGAAATACAACAGAAGTTATAAACTTCAAAGTTTCTGCATAATTACTAAAGGAGTAAAACTACATGTGCATGTAACAGGAACTAAATAACTCACCTCGTTGTACCGTAGGCCACAAACTTGTCAATCACCTCTGAGCGTAGCTATAAAGAATATATGGACCGACTCCAGCAAGCGGCATTATGCTAGATAAAGTCAATCTTAAAGAACATGTAAATGTCATCAGTAAGGAGAAATGAAAGAAAGGCTTCATGTGGTAATCTCGAAGATTTGACTTACATTGTTTCTGATGGCAGCTTTGGCAATAAGCTGTAATTGCAGGCGTGCTTTTAGGCTTCATCTCCCAGAGTTCATGTCAAAACTAAACTGTATGTATGACGTTGGTAAATAGTCTTTTTCTCTTCTCCAGAGCGTTTAGTTTTTCTCTTTCCTTGGACCTCTTACTTGCACTCTTGATCCACAATTATAACTCACAGGAAATGAAAAGTACCTACACCAGTCGACACAACTAAGAACGAGCTTGTGGCGATAGCTCCACCTACCATCTGGGCAGACCAACCCCTGCTGACTGACCTAAAAGGTGTCACTAACTGTGGGATGCTACTGATAAAGTGAGGGAATGTCACCACAGACACCCAGATCCTAGAACTCGGCAATGCTGCAAATACAAGTGCTTTCCACAGTGGACCACAGGCTCCATCAACATCCTCACTCTGTGATAGTGACTGAAGAGACACTCAGTGAAAATCTTCAAGATTACATTTAAGTCACACTAGATGAACCCGTGTAGTTGTCATTAAACACTTACCTTATTGCCCACAATCTCATGTATTCTGGTGTAAAAATCCTGCACGTTAATTTGTTTATTAACTTTTTAGTAAATTTTAGAACAGTAACAAAGTATGCTGACAATACTGCAGAGGGACTGCGTTTCACACATCATCAATCGCTTAAAATGTCACAGTGCTTTTGTTCCACACTCACCAAGCTTGAGTTCATTACTTCTTGCTAGAGAAACTAAAATGATACTCATACAATGGTAAACTACCAGATTGAAATTAAATGCTGTGCCGCCAGGACAGATGTGCACAGTAAAAAAAAAGAAAAGTCCAGAATCTGCGTCCTTTTGTTTTTGCCACGTGTCAGTGGAGGATTGTGTAAAATGGAAGTCTTACAGAAAGTCCAGATGTGACTCTGGATGATTTCCACTCAGCCCTCAGACTGTTGTTGGGTGTGTGCACAAGCTGAGAGCAGACAGGTCCAAAACAAACTCCTATTTTAGGCTGGAGCTCTCACTGCAGATTATGAAATAAGACAAAAAAATGTATGGAGAGAATGGCTCATACAATGAAACAACATTTGAAATAAGGGATAATATTGTAGGTACATATAAAGATAGTTCAAAGCCGCATGAGAGACTTTTGCATTTCTATCCTACTGCTGCCAACAACATCAATTTTTTTCACATGTGGAAAGCAACCTCCAATACTCTTTTTCTAGGGAAGTTTTTAGGAAAGAACATCTTGTTCCATTTCATTCAAGATGTAGTCTTTTTGGTGAAAAAATAAACTGTAACCAGATTATTTAGGCATTTATGCAACAGATGAGTCAGTGTTTGTTTATTTCCCTTTTATATACTTTGACGTAAAGCTCATAATTGCTTCACACTCTGCCTGCCAGTCCCCACCTGAACCGACTCTGGTTAGCACTGGCTTTCCACACTCTCAATGTGAAGTGTTTGGACTCAGATGAAACACACACACAGACTCCTGAGGATGGATTGTTTTCACTGTAAATGGTTTGGACGTCAGTAATTTTCCCTGTTCAGAGAGATGAGAGGGAGGGTGTGAGAAAGAGAGAGAGACGGATAAATTGCAAGCATCCACGTTGGAGCAGCCTTGTTCACGAGCTCTAACCATGGAGTTCAAAGGAGTGTGTGTGCTGCTGGGAGTAATGCTACTGGTGAACTGCTCATTTCAGCAGACTCCACCGAAGAGGAAGGCAGCAAAGAAAGGTAGGAAACATCTGCATCATCCCAATCCATAGGAAGAATAACAAATAACATAAATATTTTTGTATATGGGTTATTTTAATATAATTATCAAATTTTTCTTTAAACAGTATGTGCTTAAATCTCCTTCAAACAATATTTTATTTAAACATTTATCAGTAATTCTTGTATTACCGAGCCTGCACAAATACCTGATGCACATTTCCTTGTGTCTGCAGTGGTGTCAAAACCCGATGATGCCATCGAGCAGCTGCAGAAACAAATCGACAACATTAACCAGGAGCTCAACCTGCTGAAGGAACAACAAGCCCTGCACACAGGTAAAGTCACCCGGCAGAGAGCAACACATAGAATAGCTTACCTCTGTCTGATCTCTTGTTCATAACAGAGTATCCGGTGGTCCCTGCAAATCCATCAATCTTTGGTGCAAAAACCAGATTTATTTCCATCGTGTTGCTCATAATCACTGAGGATGTTGTGCTTACGTGCTGCCTCCAAAACTCCGCGGGGCAACTTTTAACTTTTATTCACGTTTTCACAGGACACTTTAAAGAAAACTTGAGATAGTTGAAAATTTAATTGTTTATAGTTCCTGGTTTAGTTTACGGACTACGTAATATAGTGCTTAGATTGGCAGAGTGATATGATGTAAATTTGTCCAGTAATTTTTTTGGTCAGTGAGTTTTTAATTGTCCTACAGTGAAACAGAACATTAAAGTGGAAGAAGTTACATGTGCAGGCAGTGTTGGGGAGTAACTAATTTCATGTAACGAAATTACCTGGTGTCATTACACAATAAATGTAATTGCAATCTGCTACAGGTACTGAGAAAGAATGTGCAATTCAATTACAATTACTTTTGAAAATGTTAATGATTACAAAGGGGATTACATCTGTATATTTTCTGAAACAACAATATGTTGAATAATGTTCATTTTGTTGCTTTGCATGTTTTTAAAGTGCACAATGCTTCTTTTAACATTTCTAGTCAAGGTTGCTGAGTAAAGTTTGATGCTATTTTGATGCTTTTGATTGGTTCTCTTGTTTGAATTTGCAGCACCCTAAGTCTGCACCGCCTGGTTTAAACATTCGAAATGGTTAACAGTTGAAAACTTTCGTTAGAAATTTTGAAAAAGTAATCAAAAAGTAATCAAATGTAATAAGTTACATTACTTTGACAAAGTAATTGAAACAGTTACACTACTTATTACAATTTAAATAGGGTAACTAGTAATTTGTAATCTATTACATTTCCAAGGTAATCTTCCCAACACTGTATGTAGGCTATTATAGCCAAATGAATCCCATTTTTGGTCCCTCTCACAACAATCTCCCCATTTATTTTTCTCTTCAGTGTGTTTGAAAGGTAAAAAAATCCTTGGCAAGTGTTACCTGGTTGACCCTGTGAAGAAACGCTATCACACCGCCAGTGAGGACTGTAACAACCTGGGCGGAGTCCTCGGCACGCCCACATCCAGCGATGACAACGACCAGCTCAGAGACTACATCCGCCAAAGCATTGGCCCAGATGGGCAGGTCTGGCTGGGCGTCAACGACATGACGGCCGAGGGCACCTGGGTGGACCAAACTGGCTCCAGCATTACATACAAAAACTGGGACACGTCTAACAGCCGGTCCCCTCAGCCGGATGGCAGCCAGTCCCAGAACTGTGCCGTCCTGTCTGAGGCTTCCCGCGGGAAGTGGTCAGATGAAAACTGTCGCGACGAGAAGCCCTCCGTGTGCCAGTTCAACATCGTTTGATCACATTAATCTCACCATAGACTGCGCATGGTCATAGCTGCTTTCTTTGCTGCAGTGCCACTTTGTCTGCTATGCTACACTGAGTTTTTAAGCCAGTGTTTCTCTGCTAGTTTCTGAGCTAAATTCTGTTCTGTTTGCATGAGATATATAGGCTAAAGCAAATATATTTGACTATTACTGATCTGGTGATTTGCCATTTGTAGCAAACCAGAGAGAATTCAGTTCAGTCTAGAATATCGAGACATCATCTCCGATCTCCCCAAAAGGAACCAATTAATTCTGCCTTGGCTTTCACAAAGAAAATCTGAGTGTAATTTTCCATTATTAAATTCCTCACCTTTATAACAGCTGTTTCATGACTCACTGGTTGAGAACCACTGGTTTAAACTCAGGCAACACTTCACAACTACTGTACTTTAAAAGACAAGAATCACATCGATTGATAAATGATATTGCATTTTCATGTAAAAAAAACAACTCAACCTTCAACCATTCTTTAAAGAGGTTATTTCTGTTTGCTAGACTTATACATTTATAATGTTGAGCCTGATGTAACCTGAGAATCACCATCAATAAACTATGAAAACCCATTCCTCTGCTGTCATTTCTTTAAGAAAATAATGATGTATTTGCAAGAAAGCAAAGTTAAACAAAGTTCCCAAAGGTCAAAAGGCTCAAAACTGAAAGAGAAAAAACAGAATTGCAGACTTCTAAATTTACCACCTGCATCTGCAAGAAATCTGGTGCTACTTTGAAAACCAAGCTTCCGCATTTGTTTCCAGTAAAAACCTTTCCATGGTAAACATTGGCTTCTGCTCGGCAGTCTGAGGTCTTCCACACCCTTCTTCAGACTGTTTTCCATGGCCAGAGTTTCTGTGGTTAAAACTGTTTTCACCCTCCTGCTTAAGATGCCTGTCTCAGCTTAAGAACGACAATCAAGTGTAATGGCTGCCATAACATCAAGAAGTAAACTTTTTCCGCATCACACCATTTTCCAAGAATTTATTGCAAAAACAAACTAAATTGTATTTACAGGTGAAGAAAAAACAAATCTCTTAAAAACAGACTAGTAAACAACAAATGGTAAAAACATGAAACACTTTTAAAACAAGGAACAGTGGTACTTGCACATTCCCTGCTCCCAAGTCCATGCCGCATGGGCAGATTTAATAAAACTAAACAAATAAAACATTGGAGAAAAATTTAAACATTTTCGTTGTTTTCTTGGTGAGAGTTAATTGAGAAGACTGATATCACCCTCATGTTTGTACGTAAGCTACAGGCAGCAGGTGGTTAGCTTAGCTTAGCTTAGCACAAAGGCTGGAAATGGGGAAACGGCAAGCCTGGATCTGCATACGGATAACAAAATCCAGCTTACAGCACCTCTAAAGCTAATACACTGAACCTCATTTGTTCAATAAAAAAAAACACATCTAAAATGGTAATTTAACAGTCAACTCTCTATATGTAAGTTAAGGTTTCTCTAAGTTGCCAGGTAACTTCTTGGGTGGAGGCAGTGACTTTTAATGATGACAAAACTAAAAGGAAGTCATTGTACTAGTTAGGCAGATGTCACACATTCATTAGTGAGATATAGAAGTGCAAGTTGGTCTTTGAACAGAGCCTGACGGTTTCCCCTTGCGTCCAGTCTTAATGCTATGTTAAGCTAACCTGCTGCTAGCTTTAGCCATACGTTAGTGTACAGACATGAGAATGGAATAGATCTTGCTGTCTAAAACTCGGCAAGAAAGTACAACTTTCTTGAAAAAGAGAGTATCACAGCATCTACTCTTGAAGCTTCAGAAATGAGTTCTGACAAACAAAATGTACACATCATATTAAGAAACTTATCAAATTTAGGTTTCCTGAGTGTGGTCGAAGTTCACATCAGTGCAGTCTAGAGATACTCGATGCTGTAACGACAATGTAGTAACAGCAGTCTATTGTTTGGGTAGAGTCCTGACACCCTACAAGGAGTCCTCCATTATCGGTGGCTCCGGCTCCATGTCAACACCAGAGAGCCGGATCGTGTTTATATCGCCTGTGCTCTTGAATGTATATAGTTCATTGTCCACCATCCTGCTGTCCTGAAAGCCGAGGCTGTCCTGCCGGTCAATGGGAGTGCGCGGTCGCGACGGGATGAAAGACTCAGAGGGGTCCAAGAATGTCGTGAAATGATCCATCTCAGGTTCATGGTCTGGCTCTTTGATTACAGGCAAATTTCCATCGGTGGGGCCTGTAAATGTTTGATAGGAGTCCACCTGCATCCCGTTGTAGTGGTCCTGCATGCTGTCGGTGTAGGTGGAGTCACCCAGCAGGTGGCCGTACACCATGGTCTCATCTATGGAGGCGTAGACGTGGGATTCATTGTCAGACCGACTTTTGCTGAAGTTCCTGTCACCTGGACGGAAAATATTCCCTCTGCCAATGTAGATGGAGGACTCCTTGTTCCTGTCTTTTTTCTTTTTCCTGTTTGAAAAGATAAAAGAAGACCAAGAGTTAAAAAAGGGTGCCAGTTACAGACCAGCCTTAATGATAATAGACAATAAACAACAGAACCAGCAGGTCTCAACCGATATATCGGTTGGCCGATATTGGGCTGTTGCAGATATATCAGTATCAGCATATGGTTCACTGATATGCACTGATATTGTAAGGCTGGAAATGCTTGGATTAGTGATTTAAAACCATGTAATTACGCATTTTGCAGCTGGTTATTTAATAACTAAAAAGTGAAGTTTTTTTTTCAGTGCACTGACGTTTGGAATGAAGTTTTTTTAAGATGTAAGATATCCCTCCTCCATTATTTGTCTTTGTCACAAGTACATAATATATAATTAATATTAATTAATTAACTTTCATTTTTTAGGTTTCTTAGTTTTGCCAAAATGTCATAATTTATCTATCATTTATCTGCCTATATTAGGCCTACTTATGTGCCCAGTTTAAGCAAATATTTTTATTTATCTGATTTTCTTTTACTACATTTTGTCCCTTTAAAGACTCCATACTTAAGACTTCTACTTTTTCTTTAAAAAAATAAAGAAAAAATGGTTTTGCAATTTGGTAAATCTGGGTTCAGATGCTAACTAACTTTTGCTACAGGTGTACTCACTTTGTGATGATGCAAACAACAGCTAGAATGATGAGCAAAAGAATCAGAGCTCCTGCCAACCCCAGGAGGATGGCCAAGAGATCTGCAAAGAAAAGACAAAGACAAGGCATGATAGGCACGACTTTTACATTTTTGTTGTGTACATGAAAGACCTTTATTTGTCTGGCTTGCTTACTGGTCTTCTTCTGCAGTACGATTTTGGTCACTGCACCGAACCGTCCCTCCTCTGGTACACAGTTGGACATATTGAGATAGAAACTCTGTGGCACCACCAGCTTGTCCTCTGCCTCCTCGTCCTCTCTGCGGCTCATGATTTCCTCCTCATGCCCCAGCATCTGCACCTTGATGGCAGTGTGCCTGTCGTTGCATTTGGGCTGGCTGATGTTGACGAACTGCATGTGCGCCTGGTACTGGCTGGGCAGAGTGACGATCCAGGATACCGTGGAGGAAGACCTCATACCCTGAGGCCAGTTGGGGGAGGCCAGCAAGGTCGGAGACGACATCCTCGGACTAACTTTGTAAATAATTGTCTCTTAAAAGGGATGAAAATACAATGTCAGCACTGTATCCTGAGGGTGAATAATCTCTGCTGTTCTAAATTTAAAATGTGTATCTGACATTCATGGCACAATAGTGCCCCCATGTGGAATTTATAAGTAAATGTTCTTTATTTGACTACAGACACAGTGGAATGTCACAGCGTTCAGCAGCATGACAGATATTAAGAGAGTGAAGATGAAGATTCTCTTATTAGCAGTGCAAATAATGATTACCTTCACACTCAATTATCTGCTGATTAATTCTCTTGATTAATCAATTCATTGTTTGGTCTCATACATGCCAGTGAAAATCAGTTTTTCCTAGAGCTAAAGGTGGCATCTTAAAAATGTCTTTTGTGACCCATCGACAGGCCAAATCCCAAAAGTTCTGGTTTATAGAAGACTAAGATAACTACCAAATAATTGCATTTAAGGAGATGAAACTACATTGTGCTTTACAATGGCTTTAAACTGTTTGCCCAGTAAAGCTGTTGCTGAGTAATTATTTAGTGATAGACTACTTTAGTCATTTTTAGGTGTCTTATTCTGATGCAGCTTCCTGTCCTTGTGTGTTGCATCCACAATTTTCTAGTTCTTCTGTTTCTGATTTTCTACATTACCCACAATGCTTGTCAACAAAACATCCAGTAAAAAACATGTCTATGCTTGTTGTATTTAGCTGTTGATGAAGTGTGGAGGAAGATTGCAAAAGATGAACTGTGACAGCTCACAATGTTAGTTAAAGCAGTTAAGCTCTACTTTTGTGGTTTAACTGTGAGAGGTACTCATTTATTTATTTATGTTTTTGTTTGGTACTGAGCTGTGGAAACTGTTTTGTGTTTATAACACAACACTGACATACTGTTGCCTTTTGAAGCTGTGTTGGTGAACGTGTCAGCAAACAGTTGCATATTTACACATCACACACGTGACGCAGCCACTTTACCGTCTATTTTGAGTCACGTCTCTGACTAAATGCTAAAAAGGCCTGTGGAGGAGTAGAAGTGGGGTGATACATGTGATTGACTCTTTGCTCATTACATGTGGTCATCATCTGATCCGCTGTCAATATTAAAATATAAATGATTGCAACTTTAAGGATACAGTTGGTTCTTGATTGATTTCATCACGTGTAACTGTTGTTTACTGGAAATCTGAGGTTGGAAGTTACGAAGTACAAAAACTTCATTTCCATACTTGAGTGGATTTTCAGATTCCTGTACTTTATTTGAGCACGGATTTTTCTGACGACTTCTTATTTTTACTTTCTACATTTTAACAAAAATATCTGCACTTTGCCCTCCTCACATTTTCAAAACAGGCTCGTTACTTTAGTTGTAAAACATTTTTGACTTCCAAAAGGCTAAAATATTCTCTGTGCTCAAACACTTGTCGCTGCATTGGAAACCCCTCTACAGGAAGAGTTAAAACTTTAAGTTGCTGCAGTTGTTTCTTTAATGTACTCAATGAATTCCACTCATAGGCGTTTTCACATTTCAACTTGTCACAGCTGGAAAGCAGAGATGTTACCAATCACATTCACTCTTGTTTTGTTCCAGTAATTACTGCAATGCAATCGAACAACCTATTATGTTATTTGTTATTTTAATTGGTTTAAAACTTGTTGAAACCTGTCAAATTTTTTGACATATATGACTTTTTTTGGTGCACTGTTGGTTGGACAAAACAAGTAATAAGAAGATGCACCGTCCTCTCTTGGTTCCTTTTTCACTATTTTCTGATAAAAATGATGTATCCATTAACAGAGAAAATAACATGCAGATCGATTTTTAGCTGCAACCTGCAGTTTACTGTTGGCTCACCTGGGATCTCCTGACTGAAGCTGACATTGAGAAAGGGTCCCCTGTTCTTTTTGAAGTCCCGGTCTTTGGCTGTGACGGAGCAGTTAGCGTGCACCTGAACTTTTTGGATAACTCCACCAGAGCAGAAATCTCCAACAGAAGACCCGTCGTCTTCAGCCAGATGCAGGGAGGCAGACTTATTGCACTCCTGGCCAGGCAGGGACTGTCGCAGACCCCCTGAGAGCGACGTCAGATCCACTGTGCTGTCCTGAGGGATGCTGAGCTTCCAGGTGAAGCTGTGGAGGGGCATCGGCAGACAGGAATCCAGTTTGGGCACAGTGAGGAGAGTCTGAGAGCAGGATGCCAAATTTTGGCAGGCTGTCATTAAAAGAAACAAAATGAGATTGTGAACAGCCCACATTAAACTTTTAAAAGATACACACCAACAAAATGTTTGTCCGGACTTAAATAGTTTGAAATTTCTATAATAAGCTTTTTTTCTGCAACTAGTTAGATGAGAAAATCAACACACCTATATATTTTAATTATTAATAATTAAAATGTATAAATCTAAATTTGAATTATTATCAATTAAAATGTAGCTACAGCCAGCGACAGTTAGCTCAGCAATAAAACAGAACACATGGCAAAACAGCTAGCCTGGCTCCAAACACAAGAAAATCCTCTTTACCTTTGGACAAAGTCAGGCCAGCTACTTCCTTCTGTTTGTACTCTTTAAGCTAAGATAACAGACTATGGCCATCATATTTACCATTCAAATTTAATGGTAGTATCAATCTTCTCATCTGACTCTCTGCCAGAAAGATAATTTTCTATTCCAAAAAGTCAAACCTGACTGTAAAGGAATAAGGAAACATGCAAGGAAAAAAAATCTTACCAATGAGTTTACTGGCAGTTAGGCGCACGTCATCATTGGGACAGTCGAGGAAGGAGAGGCTGGCCTTGGTGCCTGCGGCCACATTTATCTTCTGTTCGACTTTTGATTCAATGCTCATCTCACAGTAAGGATCAGAACCAACTTTCTCTATCTGCAGGGACACTCCTTTATGTTTGGTCAGATCCACCGAACACAGAACTAAGAGGGAAACACAGACGATATGTTAGCGTTCAAAAGGAAGTCTTCATCTTTTGCATATCAGTTTGTCTATATTCAAAAAACATTGGGTCTAATCCCATTACAATATTACATACAGGCAAAAGCTTTGAAAGTTTGTGCATTTAGTGCATTACTATCACATTTAAGTCACAGAGCTATGCATTGGATTTAGTACAAAATAAATACCTGGAGATCTTTTTTATAAACAAAGACAGTCTTGGACAAAACTTCCTCCTTCAAAATGTTAAATCCTCAAAGATTTTTTACACGTTCTGGATGGAAAATATTCTGTTTGTCACATGAAAAAAAAATTATTTTAGAAGGTTTTAAACTGACTGTTTTTAAAAATCGCAACCCTTAGGAAAAAAGATAACATGTCCTCACTTTATTTGCAAAACATTAGAAAGTTATTAATGCATCATCTTGAACAGAATTTTTTTTTAAAGTAAGTAATATGAATATACAATATTGATAATATTTTTTGTTCAAGTTGCACAAATTGAGGAAAGACGTAAATATTTTTCCAGAACACAGTGGGTAAAAAATATATATATTTTTTTATTGTGCAGCAGACTCAGTTTTCACGGTTTTAAATGAGTCTTGAGTATTTTCCAACGATAGACGAAAAATTTTACTTAAAAAAAAAAAAGAAAGTATTTATTTATCTTAAGAAAGTCTGATGCGTAGCTCAATGACTTGAATGTAACAAGAGACCAACAGGTGACAGTTACATGCATCCGTTCAACTTAGGCCTGCTTGGATCTATTTATAAAAACAACAGTAACTGTTTAATACTGTACCTGGATGACCGCTCCTCATTACAGAGACTTTGTATTTCAAAGTAAGTCCTTGTAGCGTCATGTTGGTTTTACAATTCTTCAGCACCATGTTGAAGCTGCCCTGCTGATGCTCTGGCTGAGGATCCGTCAGGGTCAGCTTGGTCACCTTGTTGCCCTCCTTCCGGTACTCCACCTCCACCTCATTGCTGAGGCACTCGGGAGCGGTGTGGTCAAGGAAACGCATCGTGTAGTTGTGCATGCCGGGCACGGTGAAGTCCCACTGCATCTGCTGCTCATCAGGGAAATCACGGGGATAGTTGGCTGTGATGAACTCTGTGTCGGATACACCTCGGGGTAGTTTCACTTTCACTATGGCCACCACTGGAGAGAAACAAGCAGAGGACAGTGTGGTTTGAAACTGTTAAAGAAGACATATACAATCCTTTGACGACAAGCTGAACTGCCTGTTTCCAGACCATCAGCTGCTGTGTTGTGATGTAATCACTATGTTACTAACCAACAGTTAAACAACCAATGAATGGGCTTTAGGAGCAAGACATAAGTTGGAGGAAGCTGATTGGAGTGTTGTTGGCAACCGTTACTAGGGCTTCGCCAAATTTTACCACCAAGCTAGCTTTAGTTTATTTAACATTTAAAGGTTTATGTAACAGGTAAAAACAGCTGCATGTCCACTAGACAGCAGATGTGGCCTTTTAGGTGAATGGTAACCATTCCCGCCTCTGTTACCGGAGGTCCCAGGTTCGTATTCCAGTTCAGGCGGGGGATGCTGCACTAACTTCGTTTGGACGCTACATTTCTATTGACAGGTGGATTGGCGTGATATTATTGGTCGAATTAAAAAACGATTCAACCAATAACCGCCCGAGTCAAAGCTGACATCATGGACACAGGAGTTGTTTCAAATGAAAGAAGGAAGTGTCAGACTTTAATTTAAAAATACAAAATAATTCATTTTTTGTTTTGTTTTTTTTGTCATACATTTTTAAATTTGACTAAAAAAGAAGCAGGGATATGGTCCAAAAGATTTGAAAGTGCATTTTTGAGTTCAGCTCATCTTCAAAGAAGCTTTTACAGCAAATTTGTGTATGAAAAGCGAAACATGAAGTCAAAAGTAATTTTTATATACTGAAGAATTTATATATTTTTAGAATGAAAACATCAATATTTGTTCAGAGACACTGTGTTTGCTAAGAGTAAAGTAGGCTACATCTCGTGAATGACATATAAACAAAACCAAAACTGAATATGCTGAAAAGACAGAAATATTAGGGTAAGGTTAGAGATTTTGTTTTGAATGTTGTTTGTAATTTAACCAAGAAGCTAAGATCTTTGCATGCCTGGCAGAGATCTGGCAATTTACCTTTCAGTCTTGAAATTTCTTGAAACTGCAGTCTCAATTATTGAGAAAATTAGTTTCTCTCTCCTTTTCAACATAAAACAAACCAATAATTTGCCAAACTAAGACAATTAGTCTGCAACTGCTTTTGTTAAAAGCCAAAGCAAACAAAATTAATTAATTAATGACAGCATTAGATTGTTATTTAATTAAAAACAACAACAATAATCTGTCAAAACATATTAAGTAAACAACATATCAATACAATTGGTGGTAGGGCCTGACCGATATGTTGGTTTGCCGATATTATTGGCTGATATTAGTCTGTTGCAGATTTATCAGTATCAGTGTATATGTTCTCCAATAAGTGCCGATATTAAAACTGATTTTGATATTTGGAATAAAGACTAAAGTTTGTTAGATATCCTGCCTTCATTACACACTTGTCTCACATATTTAATAAATATATTCAAAATATTATATGCATAGAATATCCGCCGATATATCAGATAATCACAATTTTCTTACTCCCTAATATTGGCATTGGCCCCAAAAATCTCGTACCGGTCAGGCCCTAGTTGGTAGGATGGACTTTTAGTTTAATCATCACTAATAATATCAGTGGGATTTTGAATGAGGTTTTCTTTCAAAATAGATTAGAATAGAAAGTTATTTGCATTCACTTCTGATGTGAATCGAGTTACCACTCGAGCATGTCGAGTCTCATATCCACTTGCTGGCCAAACACAGCTGATGCAGAGAGCCCTCCTCCCCCTCGCCAAAGGCAGAACACGCTGCATAGTTAGATGTTTTGGATTGTTGCAAAAATAGTTAACATACATTTGCATAAAGCAAGCGTATTTGTCAACTACCGATTGATAAGAGTATTAAAAACTTGAAAAATATCACTTAAAAGTATCTTTAGAACAGATAAAGAAAATGTGTGATTGATTTGCGATTAATCGCTAGTTAACTTTGGTCAATCATGTGATTAACCACGGTTAAATATTTTAATCGATTGACAGCCCTTGTATACATGTAAGCAGGAAATCCTCAACCTGTGAGATTTCTCAACCTAACTGTAGCACTTAAATGTATAACATAATTTTTTATTATCTCTAACTTATTATTTACTCATATGTTTACATAATATTATGTTTTAGTGGCAGTATAATTGAACTACAACTGCATTTCATTCTACAGCCTTGTGTTTTAAAAATGACCATCAAATAATCTTGAAATTCTGAAACCTGAAAATGTCTTGTTACATGATGTTTAATATGCAGTCATATCCTCCAATGTAATGACACAGAAATTTGATTAATTTACAAACTTACTGTTAGTCTCAGGTCCGACAGTTAGTTTGAAGTCAACAGGCTCCAGCTTCCTGTTCCCAGGCACCTGTAGAATGACGCGGCCCTTGTAGCGAGCCTGGATGGTGGTCACAGTTCCTCCTTTGCAAAAGGTACCAATGGTTGCTGGTCCCGTGCGCAGATAGATAATGAGAGAATACGTGTGCTCGTCTGGACAGGACTCCTCACTGGGAATCTGGCGCATTCCCGTTTCTGGGAAGTCCAGCTGGAAAGCCCGATTAGAATTAACTTTCAGATCCCAGGTGAAAGTCCGATTGAAGTCGGGGAACAGTGAGGACTCGGCCTGAACGATGTTACCTGAACAGGATGTCTCCGTACAGTCTGGAATTTGTAAAGAAGAGCATTTTAGCAATTTGTGTTTTAGAGTATTTTTTCAATATCAAAGTCTCATTCTTTGATTTTTTATACCAATTTCTCTGTTGATCTCCACAGTGAAGACATCCTGAGGTTGAGGACAGGTAAACTCTACGGAGGTGTTGGTAGGATCTTTCAGAGTCAGATTGTCCGGGTCGCACTTCTGGTCGGGTTCCTTGCCCTTACACACATTGCACTCTGGCTCGTTGGCCACCCTTGTGACGATGATGATAGTGTTTGGATCAGGTGTCACAGACATCATTCTGCCACCTAAAAAGAACAAAACCATGACAGTTTTCTGTGTGCAAAAGATATATATATATATATTTTATATATATGTATATATATATATATATTGTCCATGTCCCTTTAGGGGCTCCATACTTTTATGAATTTTATTTTATAGAATTTTATTATTTAATTTCTTTTAATTTGATCAGATATGTTAATTTGTTCTACTCTTAGCCGTGGCCAGCAGCCCTATCAGTTGGTCCAAAAAAATTCCTCACTCTCTGGTGGCCACAGTTTTTTCCCTAGGAGGCTGAAATTTGGCAGAGAGGTCAACCTTGTGTTTCTGAAGGTGTGTGTTTGTGTTCATTGGCTGAAAATGGCTGACAGGAGGTATGGAAAGGGGAGTGGCATATTGCAAAAAGGAGCATAACTTCCAAATGGATTCACAGACTTGCAAAAGATTTGGTGGAAAGGTTGGTCATGAGCCAAAGGACAGCTGATCAACTGTTCGGGCCAACTGGCAAAAAGGGGGCGTGGCAGTGTGAGTGGCCCGTAACAAAAAGGCACACTACTTCTAAACAGATTCA
>JAQLOL010000008.1:7054753-7089006 GCA_029783665.1 Naso thynnoides | reverse complement strand
GGGCCAACTGGCAAAAAGGGGGCGTGGCAGTGTGAGTGGCCCGTAACAAAAAGGCACACTACTTCTAAACAGATTCATGTAACTTGGCCAAACCTTGTAGAAACACACACACACACTCACACACGTTTTAAATGGTCATGGCTTGCCCCTCCCCTACACTTTAGCCCCGCCTCCTTTCATAACTTCTAAACTGTTTGTCGTAGACCGTGGACTTTTGCGGGAGGCAGAACTGCAGACAGAAATTTTCCATTCATGATGCATCTGTAACTAACTTATGATGACATGTGATGCCTACGACGACTAACATTTTTAGCTGCTGGTCGCAGTTATTGCAAATTCGCCCTTGTTAGGACGTGTTTTCCATCATTTGGCCATGGATGACCGAACAAATTTTACTTCCTTTGGTAAATGCAGCACTTTTGCAGGTCTTTTTTTCTATGGATCACTGAGTATTGTTCGATAAGCATTGCTCCTTGTTAGAAAACAAGCCCGGGGAGACGCACCATCAAAAGAAGTTTACACTAGGGTGAAAAAATTATTGTGCCATGTACTTTTACTGAAGCACCCCTTTTGTGTCATTTTAAAAGTACGTAAGATCAGTTTTTACCTGACATATTGTTGTGTGAATAAAAAGTTACTTGTTTTCTCTTTTCTGTTAGAACAGACTGAAGGAACGTGCACTTGCCTCTTGGTGCTGCTTTGGCAGTGAATGCTGTTGAGTCCAGCTCTCCTCCTTTGGGCACTTCTACACTCACAGTCGTCGCTCCGAGCAGATCCAGATGAGAAACTGTTCCACTCTTGCAGTAGCTGTTAGTTTTGGTCTTTCCGTCACTTTTAGTTGTGCTCACTGTGTACTGGGGGCCATCTTGGCAATTTTCTGCTCCAGACAACTCCTTTAATCCACCAGAGAAGTCCAAAGTCAGAACAGTCCTCTGTGGGACACTAATGTCCCACGTCAGGGACCTTTTAAAGTCCTTAAAGAGGTTGGGATCAACTTCACCTGCCGCAGGAGTGCACAAGCTCGTGGTGCATTCTGGGTAACAAATATGATAAACATTAGAATTTTTTCAATTACATTTTTTGAGTGCCACAGTAAGATAAAAAACCTAGACTTCCAGTGTCAAGACTATAGAGGATGAAAAGAAATTGATATTGTAATAGTAAATTAATAAATATATAATAATGCCAAATTAATACATAAAATAAATGATTGAATGTAATTAAATTCTCAGATGGTGATTAATCGGGACATAAATACCTATACACATTTAAATAATTTGTTAATTTATAGAAACTCTCTTTTGTTTATTTCTGGACTTCTATATTTCTAAGTTTTGTTTATATATTTCCAAATTTCTTCATTTATCTTTCTTAAAATTCTCACTAAAGAAATTAAGAAACACTGAACAAATCATGTAAAAAATGATGAAATACATTTAATTATTTTAAAAATAATTATCAACATTAGATTTATTGTATTACATATCTTAATTTTAGAATTTATTTGAGTAACTTTTTTTTTTAATTGATCAGTAAATCCTTTTTTTTTAGTGTTCCATTCATATTAGTTTTAAAGTGTACTTAATCCATAATTATGCTAATCACTGAACTAACTTTACACATGAAGCCTCGGTAGTTCTCACCTATTTTCTTTGTCATCTTCACACTGTACACATCCTCTGGTTTTAAGCAGCTGAACTCCAACGTGAGGTTTTCAACATTGGTCAACGTCTTTTCTGTTGGGCTGCAGTCGGAAGTGGCGTCAGCTTTAGTGCACACTTCACACTCTGGTTCCTTTGGATCACGGCTAATGACCACATTTGTGCCAGAATCAACGGTTAAAACCATTTTCCGGCCCTCTAAAGGAGGAAAAAGGACAGAGTGAAACAGAAGATTGGGGTAAAAATGCACCAGCTAGCTGTAAATCCCCAAACAAGTTTGTGTGTCCATCCTACAGTCCCATAGCTACCTAATTCCAGCTAATGAAATTGTGTTGCACTATTAAAACTTCATTGTTTTGAATAATAAAATAGCTGCATGTACAGACAGCTAAAATGATGTTACTACAAGCTTTCTCAAGGAGGTTTCTATTCAATAATTTCTTACTTAACGGTCCAGCAGAGGCCTGGAACAGCACAGATTCGATCTGAGCCTTTGGTTTAACTTGCAGAGACATGACAGATTGGTCGAGCAGGTCCAATCGAGTCACAGAACCACCCTGACAATACTGGGTCCCGCCATTGCTGTTTGTCTTGGACATCAGCACTAAATATGTAAGTCCATTCGGGCACGGCTGTGACGTTTCCATCAATCCGGCTCCAAGAATGTCCAAAGTCACAGCTATCTTCTCAGGTGCCTTCAGCTCCCAGATGAAGGTTCTGGCGAGCTCTGAGAGGATGGAGGGTTGAGTTTCTACTGTTGCAGGGTTGCAGGCATCCTTAGTGCACTCTGGGTTCAAATTAAAGAAAGGATCATTAGGAAGTTGCGATCAAAAATCCTCCTTTTGTTGCTTGCATTTTCAAAGTAAACCTTCACTTGACTCAGATTGGTTCCCTGAATGAAATGACTCCTGAAAAAGCCTTTAAACTCACCGATGGTACGAGTAATCATCACAGTGTATGCCTGCTCGATCGGCTGGGAGCAGTTGAGCAGCAGTTTGACCTCCTCCTCAGGCACCAGAGACAGAGAGGATTTGCAGGACGTTTCTGTGTCATTCACCCCGCTGACTGTACACACAGCACATTTATCCAACGGCAGCTCGGTGGACACGGTCACTGTGGAGCCTTTGTCTGGTCGGACCACCGTCTGTTGGCATTCTGAGGCAACAGACCAGAGGAAGTTAGCTGCAAATAATCTACAAATGTTTTAAATATTGGCGAGAAATCTCAAAATGCAATTTTTGATTAGGTTGGGGACACGATTAGAACATGACAGGAATGAGAAATATGAAAGACAGCGTCATCAACTCATGCTAAGTGCCTGCTTGACATGTTTTCGCTGCTAGCTGCTAATGCCCAGATGACATTATTTTATCTCTAGCGCCACGAACAGATTAAAACACAACATTCCCCTGTGCTGTACATTTGTGTTTCAAGATAATGCAAATGTTAGCATATTAGCAAGATAAACTAAACTAAAACAAACATGACACCTCTCATCGGCATTGTGAGCATGTTAGCATGCTAATGTTAGCATTGATCCCAAATGACTGTTCCACCAGAATCATTTCACTATTTCTGAAAATTTGCAGACAAAAACAAGAAATCAAATCAAATCAAATGATGAAATGAAAATGACTGCTTCCTCCAAATTTTGGAGGAGCTGAATTAGCTGAGTGAACATCAGTTTGTTTAGACTGAGCCCTCCTCAAATTGAAGTCATCAATATTTAGATAACAAAAGGAGCAAATCACACGCACAAACAGTAAGTTTACTGTTACCATGAGCAAACAGAGTGGTTCCAGACACGCCTATTCCCATCATGTTCAGCGACAAACCAAAGCAAATTCATTGACTTTTCATTATCGTGAGTCATGTTGTGTAAAGAGAGGAACTCAAGGTGAGCCCGTTTTAAAAGCATGAGTAATGGCTGTTTCTGTGATATCTGATTTGTGTGGCAAATGCAAACTTCGCTTTTTAGGGCGGTTGTAAATATACAACGTTATCCTTTTACAAACATGTGACACTGTTACAGTTTCATCTGAAAGTTTACACATCTGCAGCTGAAAAGCTACTGCAGCTTTGGTTCCACGTTTTTATCAGTATTTTTAACTTGAGCTTGGCTGAGTGTATATCGATCTGTAAAAATGTGATAAGTTGCCTGACAAGATATTGCAGTACAATAATCTTAAATTAGGTTTGAGGTTTTTTAGAAACAGTGTCTCTGAATAGTTTTTACAGTCAAAATGTGCAACTTAATTTGCATCTCAGTATGGAACTTGATGAACCTTAAAAAAAATATAATTATTAAAAAAATTGATCAGCATTAACACTTTGCATGTTGTTTCTATGAAAATGTATCCAGTACGCAGGTAACAGATTTTTAAGGTCCCAAATATTAATTATTCCTGGCTTCCAAAACCCAGTAGGTGAGGCTTTATTTCATAATTTCTTGCTGTTTCTATTGAAACACTCTACTGGAATAAACATGTTTAATTATTAACTCATCATTCCATTAAGTATCATTTACATTCTGTTGATTTTGATAAAAAAAATTTAAAAGCAAATCATAGAAACTACACACACACAAAGAAAGAAAAAGAAGAAACAGACTTGAGCAAGTGCACACTGTCCAAACACTGACTACAATAAATACATTTTGTTACTCTGCTTTCCACAGATTCCTGTTTTTAATAAATAATATGCAGGCTGCTTCTTCTCTTTAGTGTTTACCTCCAATATGAGGCCTATCTAAAAAATCCTACCTGTCCTTTATGTTGTTGTAACACATCAATTTATAGCTAACGTGCTAATTTAGTCACATAATGATCGGCCATCTTATATTCTAAATGATTCTTTTAAAAACGAGGACTTGACTTTCCACTTCACAAAACCTGTTTCTCCACCATTGTGCTTCTTATCTGAAACTCTGCAGTCAACAATCATTAGTAGGTCGCTAAGTACAGTTTCATTTTAAATTGAAAAGTCCCAAATACATTTACTAAACCTTCCTCCAATAGTTATGCACAAAAGTGCACCCATAAAGCATATGCAAAAATCACCAATTAACTGCAATTTACATCATTTCTCCTGGCAGTTTTCTTGCTGCAATGATGCAAAGAGTAGACAGAAAACAATAATGTTTTTTAAAAAAGTATGTGTGGTAAGCTGAGCAAGTTCAAACATAAGGAGTAACCAGGAATTCACAGCCCAAACTTGCGAGGACATGAAAGCAGCACAGAAGAATCTTGCAGCATTTACATCGAGTGTTGGCTGGAGGGCTTCTGTCACAGGAAACTCTGAGTGTGTCAAGGATGAGTGCAGGGTTCAGGCAGACATATTTAGCTGCAAAATAGAAGCTAATGTGATAATTTCCACAAACCCCATAAAAGGGAATAAATTGACCAAGCCGCTGGTGATATTTCCACAGGAAATGAAAAGCACAGTTTAAATCAAGCGAACAGAAACATAATAAAACGCCCGCCGGATTCACAGTTTATCAGCAGATTGCTGGTCAATCATTAATGAAGTCATGATGAATTCATGCCTGCAGGAGGCTCCATAAATGCCTCATAAACCATTTGAAAATGGAGGTCTGGAAGTCATGGCCGAACGTTATTAAACTCCGACTGAACGCGCGCTTCAGCCTTTCATCTCCACCGTCAATCAATCACATGTAATGTTGACGTCAAGTCCTCTTTGATCAATCAATTTACTGACAGGGAGTTTTTCAAAACGTCTCCGTTTATCCCGGGTCACTGCAGTGACGGCATCCTTGCATTATGTTCCGCTCGAGCACGTTTAATCACAATAGACAGCAGTGACACTTCGCTCACTTTGACCAACTCAATTTGACGCCACAGCTGAATATCTGGGCGTTTCACGATGTTTGAACGCATTTTTACGTGTGGCGAATCACAAGCAATAAAGTTAGAGAGGAAAAGTGCATGCAAAGCTCCACCAAACAATAAATGAACATATGTTTCCTGCCAAAACAGATCATTAACCCACCTGATGAACTGAAGAGTGTCCAAAATAAAAGTCCCAGCAGCGCGCAGGTCGCACAGAGACGCATGTTCGCTAAAATGTGGGTTTTCCTTTTGTTGAACTGTAAAAAAAAGTTTAACAACTAAAAAAATACAAAAGCTGCTGATTCTTTCTCAAGCACACTGTTGCATTTTCATTCCTATTTACAGCCACAGCGAGGTCGCTGACTGCCACTTCCTGCTGTTACCTGCGCGCAGCGGCGCGGCGGAGGGCGTGGCCCGCAGGTTGCGGTTACCTGCCCAAACTAGACTGGCGAAGAGGAGCGGGCTCTGCCGTTGAGCCCTTGAGCTGAGGCACTGCGGAGCTGACACACGCAGCGTAGACTCGTGATAAGACACGAGTCCTTATGTGACACTGTGCGGCACAATGGATGCCCTATTTATACACGGGCAAACATGCCAAGGATTGTTGGCATCGTGCTGTGTATCCCCAAAATGAGGCAGAGAAGGGTGTGGAAACAGAGCTCGAAGTAGAGGCGAATTCATGTTCGAATATCCAGAATTTATTGTACTTCCTGCCATCAACAAACACTGATGAGTTCAGAAGGAAAACAGCAGGATTTCAGAAGGTTAAACCACATGAGCAAAATGTTCCTGCGCCCGGTCAGCTTCATGTTTATGCTCAGTGAAGTGATGATGAAAATGTGAGTAACTGTGCCTGGTGTGTGACGGTACACAGTGAGATAACACTCCCATGTTGCAGAGGCTTCCTCCTGCCTCCACATGTCTCATGACGCAAACATTCCTGCGCAGAAACACACCTGAGGGCAGGAACACTCACAAACGCACACCTGAGCTACGCTATGGAGCACTATAGCTCTTCACTCCCCCACCAATTTAGTCCAATTTGATTGCAAAAAGACCAAAATGAACCCGGAATGAAAGACAAGCCCCTCTTTTTATGATCACAGACAAATTCACAAAGCCAAACAATGAGGAGTAAACGTAGTAAAATGCTTTAATTTGTCCAAATCTTTCTGTTTTTATGAGAGCAAAACACACACATGTACACACACACACACACACACACAATCAACCACAAGTGACACTGAGGCTTTTCTTTTTTTCTTTTTTTTTCCTTCATTTGTTGAACCAGTCTGACAGCTTGCAGAGTGGGCGGTGTGGTGAGTTCACACAGCTTCACTGACTCTCAACAAGGGACCTCAGTGAAGAATCAGCAGCTGTCAGAGTCGCTCTCCCCTCCCATGTCACTGTAGATCCAGAGCAGCCAAACATGTGCTGTGGACAGATTCATGGCTAAACTTTCTCCTCTGGTGCCTTTTGATGGGAGCTAAATAAGTTTTTAAAAGATAGAAGTATTGAACTCGAAGCTATCGGTGCACTGTCTGCCAGTTTGGAGACATAATAGGTTGTGTAACTTGTCCAGTGGGGTTATGACTCCTTGTTTACTGTTTATGATGGACTAATAAGATTGTGAAATGCTTAGTCAGCCAGTTGAAAGTATCCAAGTAAATACTTTTTATTGTGGTCATCGTGTTTGCTGTGTTCCTCCTGGTCTTTCTCTCTCAGTTATTTACAGAACAGATGTGACGTAAATACAAATATGAGACATAAAAAAAGGAAATTTTAGTGCATTTAATCTCCAGTGTCGTTTGTCTGACTGAATTTAAAATACTAGGGGACTGAACAGTCCACGTGAGGGCAGTAACGCAAAAAATATTAGCAAGATCATGTTAAAATGTAGTTTAAAGGCTCTTGTTTAATGTTGGGTTCATGCACAGGTACATTAAAACAGGGGAGATTACTTCATCAGTCATTTTCAAGGTGTTGATAGAGACAGACTTGTTTTTCATGTTTAGTATGTGTCTAAATGTTGTGTATACTGTGTTCTCACTTGTGCTTCAAGATACTAGTTGGCCTCATCTGTTGCCACCCTCTCAGCCAGCCACCTTCAAGGAGTCAGGGGGTCTAAAGGGGGTTTAAAGGAACCAAAAGCACCCACCAACCCATACAGCAGCTCTCCTTACAGCTGTCTGCAACACACACAAAATTAGACCCCCAGACAGGCGTAAGTATACACTACAGTAGGCAGAGACAACTGGGAAACATTCCGTCTAAGATGGACCCGAGTGCAAGTTCCAATCTTTACTTCGGTAAGGCAGGAAAAATTCTAATATTTTGCTTTCTAACATAGTTTTTGATGGTTATTCCTGCACTATGTAGGTGTGAGATAGATGATCAACCAGCATGCGTGTGAGTGTGTTGTCAGTCTGTACAGTCTGCTGTCAGCGGATCAGGTTTCACACTGACCAGTCCGTTGTGCGTCTCCTTCGTCATGTTCGATCTGCTCTCAGGAAGCTGCACAGGATGCAGTAAAGCGGTGTACGGTGAGGGGAGAGCCTGCCGGGCAATGGGACGTTTATTCCACATCTCGTGTTTCACCTGCAGTGTTTGCGGTGAGTCCTTGAGATTTTAGTTTAAGGCGTGCTCAGATCTCTCACACAACACATACTACAGTGTAAAAATACTCTGTCACAAATAAAAGTCCTACATGTCAATGGTTACTGAAGTAAAAGTACCAAGTAACTTTTAGCACCAAAATAGGCTGAAAAGTAAATGTTTTAATTAGCCTGTTTCAGAATGATTTATGAAGAGTAACTGGATTCTTTATTGTTGTATTAATGCATAAACATAATTTTGTTCTACCTTATAAAGTTGGAGCTAAATTTAAGTACTTTATTCTACCAGATAAAAATATGTGATAATTTATTTGCAGTTTGTCTCAATAAAAGTTTATATTTATTTGTGTGTGTGTTTTGGTCCAAAAAACAATGACACATCTAAGCGCTACGTCTTTCATGCATGGCTGAGATAAAAGCTACTGTCACATTATGAAAATGATGTTCACAATGTGTTCTTTGTTCTTTGTACCTTGTTTAGACAAAAAGCTCAGTGGTGAACCGTTTTATACAGTGTCGGGAAAATTCTATTGTGAGGATGATTTTTTGGTAAGAAAACCTGCTTTTGTGCGGCTGTACACAGAGTGAATACTGCACATATCATTTGTATCCAGCTGTGCAACATTTACAAGACAATTAAAGTGTGGAATATTTTCTTTTTGAATTTAGTACTCTGGAGTTCATCCATCTGCAGAAGTGTGCAGCAGCTGTGGGACTTTAATCGCAGACATGGTGAGTGTGCTTAAATTCACTGTATGTGATTAAGACTACATGTTGCCCTGTTGTAGAAGATCTCTGATCTTTTACAAAGCAAAAGTAGTAATGTGACACCGTAAAATACTCTGTTGTATGTAAAAGTCCTGCATTTAAAGTTAGAATTTAATAAAAAATACACTAAAGGAAAAGGAACTTATTATGCAGAATAATGTGTAGCCTATCACTAAATTTTAATTATTAATGCATTAATATGTGCATATATGCTCAGGCAGTACCTATTTTTTACACCTTCCTGGCCCTGTGTTATATAGATGATAGTATTTGTTTAAAAATTATAAAATTGGTCAAGTAACTACATGTACCAAACTTGTAGTGGAATTCAAAGCAGGATATTTCCTTCTGTATTGCAGTGAAGTACATTGTTGCAGGAAACAAATACACTCAAGTGAAGTACTAGAACATCAGCAAAGTACTTAGGTGGCACAAGCACATGAGTACATGTCGTGTCTTTAACACTGTGTAAAGAAGAGCTCGTTCTTCCTCATCAGGTCTTGCAGGCTCATGGGAAATCCTACCACCCATCCTGTTTCCGCTGTGCCGTCTGCAGACGGAGTCTGGAGGGTCAGCCTTTCTCTGTAGACTCAGACAGCAGAGTTTACTGTGTCAGCGACTACCACAGGTGGGTTTCTTACGTAGGATCCACGGCCAGATGACAATGGAAAAGAAACCAAACCCAGACAGACAGGCTGTATGCAGATAAATCCCACCCAGGGGGATTTTACTGTTGAGTTTCTGTGACCTTTTGTTGAGATTTTTTGCATGGTTTCAGGGTTCGAGCTCCTCTGTGTGCTGCCTGCACGTTGCCGATACTGCCATCTGAGGTGACCCGGATTTATTGTCTAATGAATAGCCAATAGCTGCAATTGATGCTTAAGTTTCTAAGAAATTATTATAACAGCTTCCCTTCATTTGTTGTTGGTTTCAGGGGTCTACAGAGTCTATTCGAGTGGTGTCATCTGACAGAAACTACCATGTAGAGTGCTACAGTGGTGACGTTAACCTCATTTGAGTTCAGGCACTGGGTTTCTTGTTTTTTTCTTTTAAATGATGACTCTGTTTGTACATTTTATCCTCTTGCATAGTTACTTGTCTGCAATAAAGTCATTTTAAATAAATCAACTTCTAGTATTGTTTTGTGCTCACCACTTCCTCACTTGGGTAAATGTGTCATTTAATAAGTTTCAAGCTGGTGACCCTCATTTCCTCCTTATACTTTGAAGCCTTACTGCATGCTGCAGTGTAATGAAGGCTTGTTTTTTGGTGTCAAGAGATGAAGTCATGAGCATAATGGTACACAGTGCTTAGCCCTTATCTTCTCTCTTTGAGACTTTGAAGGCTGAAGGGCACTTTTGTCACGAAAAATATGATAAAGAAGTCTTTTGTTCCAAATTTAACCAGAATGTCATATCAAAGTCCCCTTGCCAATAGTCTTGCTGCATCAGATCTTATACTCTTTTCAAATGACTTTTGCTTCCCTCTAGTTATTTCATTTATTTGTACTTGTTTGCTGCGTTTCATGCATTATTGAGATTTTGCTTACTTATTTGCTCTGTATGTGTATTTCATTCTGGTACTTTTATGGTAAATAGAGTTCTATATATTCTCATATTTTATATTCTATTTAAACAACTTTCTTGACACGTAGTGGAACGAATAAAAGTGAAATTTAACCCTGTCAAGTCCTACTTGGAGAACATGCACCTTTCTGCACTGCACACCAGCGACACCGTGTGTCAATACAAGGTACTACCACAAACCCCTCTTCCGGAAGAAACTGCAGTGGAAGTTGGTAAATGAAGATAAACGCTGATTGAAATGGCGTCAGTCACGGTACGTGGCTGGGCTCTCTGCACCGTGTCGCTGCTAAACTTTGCCTTCGTTTTCATATCCGGTGCAGACTTCATTCGGTTTATATCATTTCGAGCCATTTATCATAACATCACCGGAGAGACGACGCTCTGTCAAGGTAACTAAAGTCTCTGATACTTGGCTAAGTGCTGCTGGCGGGCGACCATGTCAAGCGAACTTAAGTGGAGGAGTTATTAGTAAAACCTGGCTACTATGTGATGACTTTCAGGGCTTGACACGTTGCTATCACCCAGTTATGCTTTAATAATAACTAACATTAGCATATAAAGTGTTTAATAACTTGAATGGAATTATGCTCTTCAGTTAACATAGCAACATTTCCAAAATTTGAACTAGTTCAACTAAGCTAGCGCCAGTACTGTACAGAAACTTTTTGGACATTAGAAGCGTTAGACACATGTAACATTAGTGAGTAATACCATTTATATGACGAATGAAATGTTATTTAGCCAGAATTAAAAGGGCAGTTAGAATACCGAGAGTTTAGTGCCCGGCTAGCTCAGTCGGTAGAGCATGAGACTCTTAATCTCAGGGTCGTGGGTTCGAGCCCCACGTTGGGCGATAGACTTTTTTTGTAAATTTTAATGCAGCTCTTAATTATATTTTTAATATATATTTTTTAAATAATATATTTTAGATTGCATAAAACATTAATAAATCTAACTTTTATTATATTTTCTTAAATTCAACATGATGACAATGAGAACAAGGGCAAAATCATAACTTGAATTATAGTAAAAGAGGCCCATTGTGTAAGTTAATGGATCTCTATGTAGAGGGTCCAGTGTTATGTATTATTTCTGTATGACTGAGGCATGCTCAATGCTTGAGTGCCTGTGAACAGTAGTTTTTTGTTGCTGATTCCTTCATTGATAGTCCAACTTTATATTACTAGGACTTGACTGGTGTAATTTAACATCAGTCAAAAAAACCCTCATCCTTAATCCTTAATGCAGATAAAATTTTGTTGATGCAGAATAAAATCAAAACAAACACATGTTTTAGTTTTAGTTTGTTCTGTTGATGTAATGTGTTGCTATTAGGTGACAGTATGTACTACATGTATACATATTTTGTTAATATGAGTATAGGGTTATATATGCAAAGAAACTTTTGATTAATGTCTGGGCTTAAGACACTTGTTCATACAGTTTCTCACTTTGATACAATGAATAAGCTGTAATGAGCTTAATCTTAAATAGGTTTCATTAATTGGAATTTAAACACTGAAAGAAAATAATTAAACAGTGACAGTAGCTCTATTTAGTTGTACTGTTGTTTAATGATGTTTCAATAATGACTTGATTTTAATGCACAGGATACAAATAATTCATCGCAATATTAAAACTCCATATGTAACTGGGGATCAGAGTCTGAAGTGACCTGTCATTTGTTCACACGTTAGACTCCATCCCGTGGTCAGTGGCCCTGCGGGACAGCTCTGTCCTCAGGTCTCTTGTTGTGGATCTGGGGCTGCTGGCTCTCTTCACCGTACAGCACAGTCTGCTCGCCTGGTCGCCCGTCAAACAGGCCATACAGTCGGTGCTGGGGGCCCTGAACAGGACGGCGTACTGCTTCACCACTGCGCTGGCACTCCAGGTACAACATAGACTCTCACAGTATTTAAAATGCTGCCTATATTGCCATAGTGACCAATAAAAATGCAGAATAATACTTGGTCACTTTGCTGCATTTTAGAGTTAGTTGAACATGCTAAAGGCTTTGTACACGTTTCTTACTCAACTCTGCATCATTGTCTTTCCTCCTGTGTTCAGATCTTGATGCGTTACTGGCAGCCTGTGTCTGGCGCCCCCTGCCTGTGGTCAGTGCGTAATGCACCTTGGAGTATCTGGTTCCCTCTGCTCTGCTTCTCACTGCACTTCCTCTGCTGGGCCATCATCTTCAGCATCCTCATGATCTTTGATTACCCAGAACTGCTGGGCATCAAGCAGGTAACCACATCTGCACTGGAGAGCTATGCTTAGCTTGTTAAAAATCAGATTTGTTACAATTAGCTTCTCTCTGTCGCAGTTTAACTTTTAGCCCCAAATTTTACCTTGCTGGGCTCAGATGAAAACATCAAAATGGTCAAAATTTCATTTATTTATCTGCTAATTTATTCAGCAGCTTACTCTGAATCAACATCCTTCCACCAGTACTCTATATACCAGTAACATATATAAAACTGGGTCTAATATATATTGTGTAACTGGCAACAGTGGTTATAAACAAGTGTTTCGTAAGTGGATTTGCTGGTTATTGGTGCTGCTGCTTAACCTGGTTTGTCTCTCTGGTCTCTCAGGTGTATTATGAGTGTTGTGGTTTAGGGGACCCCCTGTCTCACAAGTCTCCTCGCGCCCAGCGCCTCCTGTCTCACCTCCGCCACCCTGTGTGCCTGGAGCTGGGCGTCGTGCTGTGGTTCCTGCCGGCCTTGTCCCTGGACAGGCTCCTGCTGGCTGGGACTCTATCGACCTACCTGGCCCTGGCACACTCCCTGGACAAACAGGATTTAGCGTACCTGTGTGCCCAGCTTAAGAAGAAGATGCAGCACTCATATCAGACACGGGGGAAACAGCAACCACAAAGAGAGCTGAAGTGAACGTCCTCTTACTGCTGTCTCAATATTAACCTGTTATTATATTACTGCTAATGGGAGATGACCATGCTCAAACTGAATTCTTTGCTACTTGACACTGTATTTTTTTAAAATTTATTTTCACTGCATCTCTGGTTACAGACAGAGAGAGTTTAATTACAACGGAGATTTTTTTTTTTTTTTAATTTCACCAATTAAAATATGAGTGTATAAGTATTTCTTCTAAAATGTGACTGGTGATTAAATGCTCTGTTGTAATGTGGACTGTTAAAATTGTGAATAAACAACATGGAAAATTGTTAGAGTTTTGAAAACATCTATATTCTGATCACATTCAGGGAGAGAAAGAGTTGTCAAAAATTGTAATTCTATGTTAGATTTTGCATTAAAATCCTAATACACTGATTTTTATTTTTGTTCAGTGTATAGTATATTTTTATAGGCTGCAGGTTTGCTGTCTTCACTATTTTAAATGTAATTGTCAAACTGAGATTTCACACTGGCAAAAATACAAAAGTGCAGCTTTGGTTTCTTATAATTTGCAGCTATAAAGAAAAACTCATTGCATTTCTTGAGGTAATGAATGTATTTTCTTAGTTGCCTTATTATGTTTGGGACACATTAACTGTAATGCCAGATCAATTATGTTCCACTGCAGTTTGAACAAACTGAATCAAGGTGTTGACATGTTATCAGCAAAGCAGCCTGTATATTCCTGACTATGTTGTTATTTGTGAAACTTCTAAGTACTGTAATGTTTGATTTTGCATGATGCTAGTATTAGTTTTCTGGTGGTTTCACTGTGACCTTACTGTAATGACAATAATAACTTTAAGTATTTTTAAAGATTATGTTGAATAAATGTAATAATGCTTTTCACAATGGGATGTGGTGTTATTTATATTTTCTTAATAGGTTCTTTATTTTTAGAGGCTAAATCACATCATTTTGAGAAGTTTGGTGTATTTGCACTCATTTATGTCAACTTTCTATTATTTATGAGGGGTTTTTTTTAGTACGAGCTGGCAAGGTAACAAAAGCCACATGATCCGTAACAAAATTGCAGCGGAAATATCAAAGAATGCTAAAAGCTTGATAGATTGCTGTGTTTTAAACTCCATTTTCTAATTAAAGGGTGGATACAAACTCATTTGCCAGTATATTAGTCTAAGATAATAGTCCCTAAATAAATTCATTTCAGCTCTATGATCATTTTGGAGGCTGTTGGTTGTGGTGCTGTTTATTATTCTGACAGGCATTTCTTTTATTTAGCCTCATTGATATAAAATTCAGAGAAAACAACAGCAATAATTTAATTGAAAAATTAAGATGCATCCCTTCTTGCATTAAAACAAGTAGTCGGGAAAATTATGTATACATTTATAGGGCTTTAAATATCTATATGTAAATGAAAAAAAAAGAATAGTTTAAACAAATTGAACCTGTGGAACTACACCATGCTTTCTTATTAAGTAATACCATGCATGTCATGTCCTGGCATGAAAACTACAAATAATCATGAGTGAAAACTTGTTGTGAGGGAGGCTGGTCATGACGCTGGTCCGCCTCAGGTAAACTCCTGCAGCTCTGCGCCCGGCCCAGCAGTGCGCTCCACAGCCGCACCCCCTCCACCTCCACCCCTTCTCCAATTAGTCCTGCGGGAAGAGGGGATGAGACGAGGGAGAGGAGGGGGTGTGTGGGGTTGGTGCCCGGGCAGACGGCTGTGTTCTTTAAACGCCTTTTCTTAGGCCCGACAATATGGTGTGTGCCACTAAACTCTCCTGACGGAATTTAATGTAATTATCGGATTACAGTCCTGCCGCTCTGAGGCTGGAAATATTTACTACTATCCCGACGACGGACGTGTTTGCATGCTCTGAAGCACAGTCAGGTCGCTCGGTGAATTGAGCGGGTCGTTTTAGCTTTTTAAACCCTCCGTTTTGACAGCACAGATTCATCTGTTGTTGGAGAAATTTTCCGTAGAGGAGTGGAGCGCATTGCGCACAGCCAAGACGCACAAGTAGAGATGACAACTGTAAACTGGAAGCGGATATAGCAGTATTTCTGCAAAGACTGGGTTTTGGGTGAGTTAAATTCAACATGTCATTGTAGATATTATTCTACTCTAAAGCAGAAAGTTATTATCTTCTAGATTTGTATGATGTCCTGTGAGATTTGATGACGTTTATGATATAATTTTGTGTAAAAAGATAAAAATTAAGTGAGCAGCAAGTCAACTTGAACTGCATGAGCTTATAAATGTCTCTATGTGCGATTTTATGTTAATTTTCTAGCTTTAAACACGTAAAAATAGCTATCAACTTGACATTACACTCATGCATTTTGGAGTAGAAGAGTTTAACTGTATTATATTACAAAAAATACATGTTTGGATGACATACACCTCTTTGTAACACAGTGAAGAGGGGGAAGTTATTTTACTTTTAATCTTACTTTTACATAATTTTCTTTTCTGCAGATTATTCCCAGACGCTTTCTAGAAGAACACCAACCGTTTTGTCCAAATCTCAGCGCCTTTTCTGTTATGTCTGTCTCCTCTCTGCCGGAATGGAAGCAACTCCTACTGGAGAGAAAGAGGAGAGAAGAGGAGGAGCGAGAGAGGAGAGAGAAACAGGAGGAGGAGAAGTTTGCCAGCATGCCTGCCTGGAAGCGAGGGATAATCCAGCGGAGGAAGGCGAAGCAGGACAGTTTGGGAGACAAAGAAAAGGAGAAAGACGTCTGTCTGCTGCAGGTGGATGTCAGATCTCCTTCTGATGGCCTGAGTGACACGGACAGTTTTGTAACTGTCAATTTGGGAAGTGAACTGTCACTAAGTCCAGATCCAGGGCTATGGCTGGATGCAGACCTCAAACCAGAGAGTCAGGTGTCTGTAGAAACTATAGTTCCAGTTCATGAAAACCCTTTTATCCGTACGCAGAGTTCATTGAGAAGAGGAAGGGATGCAGAAGTAGGGAATGAGCCAGAAGCTAAGGAGAGGGAGAGGGACAAACTGAGCCCCAGAAGTCAAGATGGAGAGTCAGGAAGAGGAAGAGATATAGAGCTGAAAATAGAGAGATTTAGAGATTTAAGTGAGGGACAGGAAAAAGAGAGAGGCGGGGACCGAAGTCAAGGAAGAGACAGAGAGAACAGCAGGGATGGATACGAAAAAGATAAAAGCCAATGGAAAGAATCGGGTAAAGAGTCAGTCAGGGAGCGGGAATTCCTCAAAGCAAAAAAAGATGAAGAGGAAAGAGACAAAGATTCACCCTGTAGTTCATTTTCTCCCCTTGTCCCTTGTCTTCGAACCATTCGAGCCGACAATATCATCATCATCGAACAGGAGAGGAAAGGCAGCGATGAGAGACGGGGTAGATGGAGGGAGACAGAGAGGGAGAGGACAGAAGAGGACCATCAGGGGAAGAGAGGGATGAAGATGGACTTAAGGGAGATCCTAGCAGGAGGAGGGAGTGTTACTGAGATCCGAGCCTCTGAGGTTCTGATCATAAAGCCATCGGCAAGCCCTGAAGAGAGGAGTCCAATAGGAGGAGGAGGGAAAGGTTTAGGGAGAGAGGATGGAGAGATGAAGGGCAGCATGGATGGAAGGCGGGAAAGCATGGGTAGGGAGCTCAAAACGGACATGTCCTGGCTGAGAGAAAAAGAGAAAGAGAGACCATGGGGACAGGCGACAGTCATTAAAGAAGACAGAAAAGACAGCTTGGATGATAATGTGTTTGTGGATAGAGGAGGGAGGGTCAGCCAGCTGCTGAGCAAATTCGGAGAGCACCCCAAGCCTCCATCTCGATCCAAAAGCTCAGATAATTTTCTCCGGCCTGGGAGGAGAAAACATTCTGGAGATGAAGATGACCAACAATCTGAGATAGACGGGAGGAATATGCTTTTGAAAGGCATGCCGAAACGCTCCTTTAGCTTCTCTGATCGTGTCATCTGTGCGAAGGAGAACGGTTTGGATGACAATGGGTGTTATGAGAGGAGAGTGCGTGAGAGGATGCATTCAGAGAAGAACGTAGCGCAGTGGGTCGATATAGCAAGCTTGGGTGAGGAAACCACAGCAAAGATCAAGCTGGGGTGTGCGCGACTTTTAGATAGAGACAGGTTTGGAAAGCGTAGAGAGAGACTGCTAAAAAGAGAGGATGAAAGGGGAGGGGCCGTGCAGAGAAGAAATGAAGCAGAAACCTCCATTCAATACAGGAGCGAAGTCAAGACAGAGGAGCCCGTTGACACCAGGGCTGCAGAAAAGGCTGATGATGCAGAAGGAGACGAGGGATTCACAGTGGCGTCTGTCAAAAACACAGAAGGGATCTCATTTGCTAGAAGAATACCGATTAGGCAGGATGGAAAAGCAAGGGCCGAAAGAGAGGTGAAGCAAGTGACAGGTGAGAAAAGTTTCGAGAGGGAACTGAGTGTAGAAAAAGATTCAGAGGTTGGGGGACAGATTGAGACACAAGACTCGGACAAGAATATGTCTGATAATCAGAGAGAGGATGGATTTGAAAACACAATCCCATCTGAAGCTATGCAAAAGAGTTCTGCCATTGCTACATCAGTGGAGCACAGACGTAATTCAGCTTTCACAGAGTGCTCCAGTCTGCTCTGTCCTGTCACAGATAGGCCTCGAGATCACCACAGAGGGCCAGAGTGGAGTGGCACAGGGCCTCAAGGACCTTACCTAACACACTCTGTTTTGTCCCAACAAACAGAGGATCTTATAAGTAAAATAGAAAAAATTGGAGACACAACTGTTTATAGCAATGAGAAAGGGGAAAGGGCTTACAAGGCTGCCTCTGAAATTACCAAAGAGAGCAAACAGGAGGCACAAATGTACGGTGATACTGGATCAGAGAACTTCGCCCATGATGTAACTCCCAGATCTCCGAAAAGGATCCTTCCAGGTCCCCTCGAGATTCAAATCCCCAGAACTGTATTTTATGTTGCAGAAGAAATGGTTGAGAAAAAAAAGGTCATGGGTCAAGGCGACATGGTGCAAGACAGGGAAGAAGGTAAAGGGGTTGAGAGGAGGGATAGCTGGAGGATTGGAAAACCCCTGAGCCGCATCGAGTCCTTGCGAGAGAAAATCAGACTACGAGAGCTGGAGAGACTGAAACAAAGAGAAACGCAAGATGACGGTGGGAGTGAATGTGCCGAGATAAATGTCACAGAGACAGCTGAGGCCAGGCATGAAGAGAGGGGAACTGAAATAGAGTGGGAAGCTGCAGTTCATATGCGGAAGAGGCTGGTCGAAGTTGAGAAGGGACAGGAAGACGCAGCAGCACAGACATCCATGGCTGCTTTTGACGTCATGCAGGAAGTCGGCGTGTTGAAAACCAGCCCTCAGCTTCCTGTTTCTCTCCCACACTCACAAGCTGTCAGAGAGGAAGTAACAAGCGAGTACGCTACTGCTGCCTCTGAAGATACTTCTGACAGCTTACAGATATCTGAGGATGAAAACGACCCTGTGAAACATGTGGAAGAACAGCTGAGGCGCCACAGGAGCCAACACGAGAACAGAGAAGAAACAGAGGAGGAGGAAAAAGAGCTGTCAGAGGAGGAGTTAGAGGAATATACATCGCCTCCAGAGCCTGTGCAGTCTCTCTCCCCTTTGCCACCTCATCCCAACTCCCTCGCAGCCATGAGCCGGATCTACAAGTTGGAAACAGTTGGCTCGAGGTCGGGCTTGTGTCCAAGGGAAAGGACTGTAGACATCCCATCAGTGCACCTTGTCAAAGTGAGGCCCCTCATTTCAAACGCACAGCAGGGCGGCAACAAGGCATTATCAGGTGAAGACATTTGTGGAGTTCAGTCGATACAACGACAGATAGAGCAGTTTCAGATGAAAGAGCAAGAAGTGCTCAAGTCCTGCACATCATCAAACACTCCTCTCAAAGACAGAGAGACAAAGGGGCAGCAAAGCCCCAGAGGACAGTCAAAGTATCTGGTACAGGATGATGCCAAGACCCAGGAGAAAGATCAAGAAACGTCGAACCCCAAAGTGTCTCCTTATCATGTTTGTTCTCCAACACCTCAACCCAGACAATCTAACCAAACTATCACCGTCACACCGTCACTTCTCAGGAGCCAGTCCCCGGACAATACTCTGAAACCCTCAGATAGTGCCCCAACTCCAGTCTCGTCCCCATGCTCCCCGTCTCCTGCCCAGTCTCCTAGTGTCTCTCCATCTCCCACCCCATCGCCCACACTCTTCTCCATCAGGAGTGCCTCTGGAGGTAAAGTAAAGAGAGGTGCCACTATCACAATCACTCCAAGAAAACCTGCTGGAGGAGGGGGAGTGACTGGGTCAACAACAGGGTCCACTGCAGCAGGGTCAGTGCCTGCAAAGATTTCATCCCAGCAGGCCCAGACGACCTCCGCTGTGGCCGAGCCAGTGAAAAAGAAGTACCCCACAGTAGAGGAGATTGAGGTGATTGGTGGATATCAGAATCTGGAGAAGTCCTGTCTGGTCAAGAACAGAGGAACTCCAAAAAGGGTGAGTGGAGACTGTAGTGTTTCGTTTGCCTTTCACTTTCAGATGAATATTAGCAAAATAGCAGTTTTTTTGGCTTCCTAACCCTACAAAGGCACCCCAAAAAACAGAGAAGTGACTTGCATCTCCCAGTACTTTCGATGTCTTGCTGCAGGAGTTCAAAGGGATGGTCACCTCTTAGGTTTCAAAGGTGGTCCAGAGGGCATTACCTTGTGTCACCTGCCTGATGGTCCCACGTCGTCACGCAGAATCCCCTTTCACTGTGAGAACATCCCTTTTGATTGAGAAGTGCAATCACAGAGGCCAACCTAAGCTGGTTAAAGCCTTATCAAGCACGACATCTTGATTCTTAGCCATAAAATCCTGGAGTGATCTGCTTTGCCATTTGCTTCTTTAGCCTAATTCGTTGTAGACTGTTAACTTTTATCCTTTGATGATCTCATTGTGCATATTTTAGCCAGAATTGTGGACAATTGCAGTTTTCTATTGTTGACTCACAAGGCTACAGAAAGGCAGTGAAAGCAAACTGCTTTTCTCTTCTGTTGGTTATTTAATGGGACATAAAAGATTTGTTTGTTGGTATTGTAGGCAATCCCTTTGTTTATGCTTCAGCAGAAAGAAACAGTTAATGCTGCAGACTTCAGTGGAGACACAAAAGTTGAGTAGGAAACCACAATGACAAGCAGCCAGCTCCTTCCTCCCATTCTTTGTCTGCCTACCTAAAATCACAAGCTCTTCTGCGTGAATGCATGCAAGGCCACACTGGTATTTACAGTAATTCAGCATGAACAGTTTGCGCTCAAACTGCAAGTGAATCACACAGGAGTCAAAGTTTATGTCAGGGCTTTGTGTTTCCTCTTTTAAACTTTTACTGAGTCCAGTCCTTGTTTGAGAAAGAGTGGGATATGAGATCTTATGCAATAAAGCAGATGACTCTATGACAAAGTTGCACAGCAGAGCAGAAATCAACTTTGTCAGTCATGATACCATTCTGTGATGTTGAACCTGACTATTCATGTGTTCCTCTGCACTTGACTTGACCACAGAGTATTCCCATTGTTTTTGGTTCCATTTTTCTATGTAAGAGATGTTGAGTTGCTGTTAATTTCCCCTCAGTCTGTGTGTTTCAGACTGCTTCCTTGTTCTCTCGCACCAATTCTGCCATTTTTGTTGAGTCAGCTTTCCCTTCCTCTCAGACAAATATCTCTTTGTGTCGTCTTGGCTGTTTCCTAGCGGGGGTTTGGTTTGTTAGGCTGAAGTCCTGGCAAACAGTCTCTGACCCCACTGACCCTCTGCACGGCAGACAGCAGGCCACTCACTCTGACGTGGGTGAAAGGGAAAGAGAAAGAAGACAGAGTGTTACAGAAATATGTGAGAATAAATGGATTTTGGTCTAAGGTTTTAAGAAAAGGACAGTTTGACAGTTATACTGAGGGGATGTAAGGCTTGTTATTTGGTCTAACAGAAAGTACCTGTCACACTGTGTGTTTTTGCTCACTTCCTCTTTCAAACTTCTTCACTTCCTCCATACTATAGACACACATCCACACAAGGAAGTGACGTGGTCTCCTTTTTTACCCTGCAAAATGCAGCCCAGACACTGAGCAGTTTCAGCAATGTCTTTCGAAACAGGACTAATTGGCACAAGAGTGATATAGAAATTTGAGTTGGACACTTTTCTCTGAATGAGAATTTCTTCAGCTCTCTGCTGACCTGTCACTACGACTTTCTATTTAAATAGACTCATTTATCTATAAGCACAGTTTAGCTGCAGCGAGTGCCCACTTTACAGGGCTGATTCTCTGACCACCTGTCGCTCTCCTGTTGATGCCCTTCAGGCTGTTTGACGTCAGGCTTCCTTCCCTCCCCCATCTGAACCATGCACCATCATGTCACAGAGGGGGGTAACCTCCATGCTCCTCCTTTACATCTTTTTGTTTGCCCTCTTAATTTCCCCCTTTACATGTGTGCTAATTATCTTGCTCTGTATCTTGAATATGCTTGCCAGGCTGGCTTGATTCACATTCTTGGAGCAAAAAGATAGCTTTTACTCTAGCTTGAAAGTTGATTTTTTTTGTGAAAATCAGTTCAGCAATTTACAGTGGAAATTTAACTTTATTGTAAGCATCCCATACACATTTTTGAAAGGACTGAATTCTTTTAGATCTATAAAAGCATACATTATGCATCAGTCTGGGATGTGAAAAACTTTGTAGCAGAAATTTAAAAATCTCTCCGATCACAGAAACTTTAACTTTGATCGTTATTAAGAGAGCAGTACTGAACTTTGAATCGAATATTTATATGAGTATGAAATTCCTGCTAACGAGAACTTCCCTCTTTTGCTCTTATTCTCCCACTTCCACAGTTTCTGTCTATCACCCGCTGCCTCTGCTGTCCTGCTGTGTTGGGTTAATCGGGTTCACGAAGGGAGGATTAGCCTCCTGTGCCTTAGCATGATTCGCCCAGCTTTTCTAATGCAGAGCTATTATCTGCACTCCTCTGCAGGAAGACACCGTCAGGGTGAAGCTACATTTGCTCATAAAGTGTGTGCAGTGAGGTGTCTGTGCATCTCAGGCTCCATCCAGACGCGTCCGCACCACTAGGTGTGTTTACTAATGCACACGTCCAGGCCTCAGAGCTGAGCTGCTGTTAGCAAAAGACACACTGTGGATGTGCTGCACCGACCCAGTGGTCTGTTTCCTGTTGGATATGTTTACACCATTCTGACATTTGAGTAAACTATCTCCATGCAAATATCCATCTGCAAAGACAAACCAAACACTACCGAGCCTCATTTTCCTTTAATACACTTGTTGCAAACCAGCCACTTCCACTGCTTCACGTGTTAATCTCTGTGATGAGTGTCTTTCCCTGAATAATCAATGAGTTGGTGCATGGAGAGTTCAGTCGGTAAGCACTCTGCAGAGGGAGTATTTCTGCTGGGTTAAGCCTCATGCTGTCAGTTAACATTACACTGACAGAGCACAAACACCTCAGACACAGACTTCTGTGTCTCGAGGCTTGTTTACATTTGACCTCTAAAAGGAAAACATGTTGGTACAGGAAGTAGAATGCTCTTTGCCTTCATTCGAGCATAAATTTTCATTTTTAATAATTTTCAGTTTTCTTTGCTATTTCCATATAATGCTGTGTTTTTTATTTCGGAAACATTTAATTTATTTAAACAGCCGTATTTTTCTTAGTTCCATTTGCAATGCTATGAGATTTTTAATAATAAGATAACTGTTTCTGAAAATATTTCAATACCACAGTTTATGATTAGATTTATGATACCACAGGATTCTGATTATCATTTACAATTGACCATTAAAGGAATGAAAAGAGGGGGTTTTTTTTGTTTGTTTTTGTTTTCTTAGCTTTTATCATAAATTCCACAAATTTTAACCCAGACCTAACCCTAAATTATTTTTAAATAACACTAGTGTGGTTCAATTCATTGCATGATCAAATGCACATGTATGATAACTGTCAAGTTTCATGCCATGGTAGCTTAAAACATGTGGTCTGCTTCTTGGCAGCAGTCACTTTGATACCTGTTGTAGAAATGATGATAAATATGACACGTCTGTGTTTTCCATGAACATACAGTGCCAGCATTTTATTCCAGTTGAGCTGAAAGAAGTGTTTAACTTGAGCAGATTAAAAATAAAATTAACCTCCCTTTACACATGTTTACAGGGGAAGGTGTGTTTCGATGAGGACCAGCTGGAGCAGGTGTGTGAGTACCCATCAGAGACCTCCATGCTGGCTTATAGCCCCTACCCTCACGACCTGTGGAGGCTGCAGGGAGAGGAAGCGCAAGATGAGGAGGCTGAAGTGGATGGAGGAACAATCATGTCCAAAAGCACAAAAAACATTGGGATTGCATCAAAACGTGGTCTCAGAGTGGGTCAGTGTCACCCCCTTCTCAAAAAACATAATGTATAGTGAGTGACAGTATGGATTCAAGTTGTTTTGCCATTTATGATGTCTTACAGACCCTCCGTGAACTATGCTAAGAGCTAAGATGGCAAATTTCTATTTCTTAACTTTTTTTTTTTTTTTTTTACAGTGCTGTCTGCACAATTGAGGGCATGAGCGCTTGAACTCTCCTTAAATGATACTGCTGGCAATATTCTAAACAAATCCCTTTTTGTCAGAAATTACAGAGAAAAGACAGAAATTACGAATGAATTTATGAACAAGTGTTATTTCTTGAAAGCCACGGTCTTTGCCCCACAGAGCTCCAGTAACCTATTTAAAAACTGTCATTAACACACATGAGCCACTGTTGCACTGGTTTACTCTGCAGTTTACTGTGAATCAGTCCCACATGCCATTAATTGTCACTATCACAACAAATGAGTTTCAATCCATAGCTAAAATAATCCCTAGCAAATGCTGCGGTTACTCCTGTTTGAGAGTTAGCCCAAAACTACTGTGCCCAGCTGCTTAAGTGATTTAGGGAGCCTTTAAAAAATAAAAAATAAAAAATAAAAAAAAATTTTGACCCCTTTTTTAAAGATGACAAGCGGGGTAACGAATTTTGTTGGGGCTGAGTGCCAAAGACAGGGCTGGTAACATTAGCCTATCACAGTAACGTTAGCTGTACGAACTTCTTATTTTATCTTCACTGTGTCATTTACATTCATCTGGCATTTTGTTCTCAGGAATGGACATGATTTCATTTAAAACACCTATCTGAGCTAGCAAGCCTGCTAACTGACAGTGCTAGCGACAGCTAGCAGTAAATCAGTAGTAAATTTAAGTGTTGAACAGCTCAATCCTTTAGCAGGTTTGTTAGCTTGATTGCTAAAGTAACAACAACATCACCAAATATTTGTACCACTGATTTCTGATTAAAGCTTTGTGTAAACCATTACTTTTCTACAGAGCTGTTTATTATAGATAAAAGTTGATGGTGCAACACAATTAGCTACAATAGCTCCCATTTGGGGCTCTCAGGCTCTCCATACTCTCAAAGACCAGCGCAACTTACCCGTTACAAGAACTCGCTAATGCCAAACATGTCAGTGTTGACCAGATTTGACACGAAAGATTAACAAAGATTCATTTTGACCTTGCTAATGAATCTACTAATTGTGGAAATTCAGTTGGCATAAATGGGTTTCGCTGCAACTTTTTTCATTTTAAATGATATTATGACTTATTATGCTGTTTTTTGTCTTTTCATGGTAGACTAGCCTATTTGTTGATAGTGAGAGAAATTAGCTAATTACCTATACCATAACCAAACTGACCTACTGTCAAGAGTTTTGCAAATAATAGCAGGTTAGCAGTGTGGGCAAGCTCAGTAAGCCTATAGTAAAGAAATAAAAAGTAAAAATTCCCATACAACATCAGATTCAAATACAACAATGTAAAATGGTTAATATTAACATTATTAGAGAGCAAATGGAATGGTATAGTTGCATTTATGGTCCTCACAAATCCATAAATGGCACTGTTGGTGAATGCAAAGACATAAATATAAAACAGGCTAGAATTAAATTCCCCTTATTTACATTCCATCTCCGTCTCTCTGTTTTCCAGATGAGTCTTGCCCTCGATAGAAGCCATTCACCTCGCCAAAATTGCCCATGTGATGAGATCACCATTTTGTTTAACGATATGTGATTTTTATCATGTTTTGTTATTCTGAGTTGAATGTTACAGTGAGTGATTGTAATCCTTGTGGGGTTTTGTTTTATCTAGCATCAGAATGAATGAGTGGAAGAAATGTACAGGTTGGCTTATGCAGTTAAAAAAAGAAACTTATTTGTTTTTACTTGGGAAAACATAGATTATTTTCAGGGAAACTGAGGGACAAATGTGAATGTATAAGAATGGTACCTATTATAAAGGACCCTCAGGTGTGCACTGAAGGATCACCGGTCTATGCAATATCATAAAACTGATAACTTTTTTTTCTTCATATTAGTTAGGCTACGTTTAATTTACTTTCTACATTTAAATCAGCTCTGCCTCAGCACAGAAGAGTGATATTTATATTGTCTGGTTTCATGTGCCTGCTGGATTTGCCCATACAGATGATATGAAAATCATTTTATATAGATATTTGTATATTTACATGCAATATTTATGTTTCTCATCTGAAGCCTTTTGGAAAAAAGTCCTCTCACTCTCAGTGACTGATGTGTCGAACGTTGCAAGAACAAGGATTGTGCAATGTGTGCAGGACGATTTCAAATGTCTTTGTCTTTTGTGGGGTTGGATTTAGCCTTACTGTTCACAACGACAACTCGCAAGAGTTCAGATAATGTGTAGGCTATGTACAGCCTATAAATAAAGGTATTGTTGTGTTTTTCATGTGGAAGTGCAGAGGGAGCTAAGTGAAAGAACCCTGAGAGGAAGAGGAGCCACAATTAACAATTAAGTTAACAGACAAACTTAATAATACTGCTGCTATCTGACTTTTTGGCAGTTACATTCATAATTCAACCTACATTTCCTGTTTAGAAATGAATATTTTAATTGGTCAAAAGATATGAAAATTCTGTGAAAAATGTTTGTTTTTTTTCTATGATGAAGAAGCTGGCTTCAAGAGAAAAAATCTAATAAATGTCCTTGAAAGCAGTTTTTGTTCTCTTTTTATTTGTAAATAGCACTACAGGAAGTAAAGTAGGCCTTTACCACTACCAGACTTCTATTTTCATAAAACCGGAACCATCATGAGGTGTAACAGCGACGCTCTGCGGAAAGATACGGTATTACACATTGGGGTTTGGAGTCACGTAGCTGTTTACGGAAACAGTTTTACGTCACCACGTGTGCAGACTTGCAGCTTTAGTTCATCTCGGTACGTGGATCGCTGCATGCTCGCAGCTTGTGGCAGGAAAACACGGAGAGGTTTGGCTGCCAGCACATGCACGGATGTTTTCACACTAGGATCCACCGAGCGATGAAGACTTTCATCTACATCCACCGCGGAGACGTAGGAGGAGGACTTGGCGTCACTTTGACCTTCTGACTCAGTGGGGATCGTGCAAAAGTTGTCCGAACAAAAAGGCGAAGGTATTTTGTGCAACACAAATGCAACACAGAGTGGATTTGTGATTCAGGGAATCATGATTTTGAGGAAACTTCGACCGGGAGCGTGCAGGGCATGGCTGTCACGGGTGAGTCTTTTTTTTAATGCTTTTGCTTTTAAGGCTTTGCTGTCACACCAAACAGTCTGAATGTTTACGTATATGTTCATAAACAGCGTCGTTATTACAGCAACAAGCCTGTTAAACGAACAAGAGGCGGCGGATCGTATTACCACATTCATATCTGTCACACTTCCTATTTTGATACGCCCGAGTCGAGCCTGGCTGTTGGCATTTGGTCAAACTCTGACAGGCACACAAACACTCTGCTGACATGCAAAGATATCAGACCACCACTTCTATTGTTATAACTGCAGTCTGAATTAAAAAAAAACAAAACAAAACAAAACATTAAACTCCTGCAGAAGTCCTCAAAAATCTCCCTCTTCCATCCAGGTTTCAGTGAGGCAGGAGCTGTGTTTCTTCTCCTCCGTGCCCCCACAGCCGGTGCCTCCTCTGGCGCAGACCCTGCAGGGTTACCTGAGGGCCCTGGAGCCCCTGCTGCCCCCCGAGGAGCTCAACCACACCCGCAGGATGGTGCAGGAGTTCGGCAAGCCGGGTGGGCTCGGTGCGCGGCTGCAGGAGGGGCTGGAGAGGAGAGCCAGACACACGAAGAACTGGGTCTGTGTCTGCGGTGGCAGGGTGGGAAATGTGGCAGATGTTAGAAATGGATAGGTGTGTGTGAGAGAGCACAGATAGAGCTGCTGTGGTGTAGCACTTTTTTATGCCCCCCCCCAAAATAAAACACCACCATTTTGCACTATATAAGAAAGACGCTTCAAAATAAAATCGTACATTTTCAGTAAAAACTTAATGAACACTTAAAACGTTTTAAAAAGAAAATCACAACTGTTGTAAATAAAGTTCTTTGTTGACAATGCTTTTAATTTAATTTATATGTATTCAAAAAATGAAGGTCAGGGTTTATTTATGCAGTCATTTTAAAAATAAAAGTTACAAAGTGCTTCACAATAAAAGCATTTAGCTCAAAATGTCAAACAAGCGGGATAATAAACTAATTTTCTTAAAAAATAAATCATATTAATAAAGAAAACCTTTTTTTTTTTTTACAAAAGTGGGGAAATGCAAGGAAATGAGTAACTTTAAAAAAAAAATCTGATTAGCATCGGGATCCTGAATTGCTCATTAAACAGTCATCAGACAAATGTTCTTAGTTTTTACCGACGATTGATCACAGTTTGTTTCTTATTCATGTCCCAATGGTCCATTGCACCAGAGACCTTTTTTCTAACCAGTAGACAAACAAATAGGACTTTAAAAAAATAAAAAACTTCTTAATTTTTACTACACGAAACTGTTTTTAAATCGTTTTCTGTTTCATAAATCTATCATGAGGTTTTCCATCAACACATAACATCTGTGTGGTTTGGTGCGAACCTGAATGTTTATGCTGCTTCAATTCCAACTCTCTGTATTCATATGTTTGTGTGTGTGTTTGTGTGTGTGTGGTCTCTCCCTTGTAGATCTCGCCCTGGTGGGTGCAGTGGGCGAACTTGGAGGGCAGACAGCCGCTGCCTGTGCACTCAAACCCTGCGATCTCACTGCCCCGGAGAGACTATAATGGCTGGAGGAGCCAGCTTGTGTGAGTCAGCACACATACACACACACACACGCACACACTAAAACAGTCATCCCTTACACTGTGCAGAATCCATAAACACATGCTTTCAGAGTGCAGCAAGACGACACCTCTGCTGCTGTTTGCTGAACTCATTACATGTTAAAATCTCAATGAAAAGGCAAATTCGGACTATTAGATTTTGTATTATTTTAAAAAGAGGCTGTCAGAGTTGATAGTCAAAACTGTGGCATCACAATAGATATAGTAGAATATGCTTTATTTTTTGAGAAGCACTCAGTTTTAACAAAGGTGTCTGCATTCATCTGCAGAGGCAGAATATTACTGCAGGTACAGATGCTTGTAATCAATACACTGATTAATTAATAAAATCCCCAAATTGTAAGTAGATAGTCCACGAAGACAAATTCAGTGTTTATTTAGCTTCTGGTGAAGAAAGACACACCAGGATGCTTGTAAACATGATTTGCGTACACACATGTTGTCATCAAGACTTCATTACCTAATAACAAGGTCTGATCGATAATTTTTCGGCCTAAGGTAGAGGGAGGTGAGTTATGCTGCTCTCGTTTCATGCATGTGCAGTTAAATTCCTCGACTGATTATGCAGAAAGTTTGAAGTTCGTAGCTTTTATGGTATTTCTGTTTTGGCTAATTGGAACTCGCAGGTCAGCACTGTCTCAGAAACTGGATAATAACAGCCACAAACTTATCAATCAGCCTTACCTGCTTCTCTATGAGCTGAGGGAACTCGACGAAACGATTCAGACAAAATAATGGCATAAATCCAGGAAATTCTTAATAGCTGAGATAATTATTAGTCTTCTGTCTACTGAAATACTCTGCTGAGTATGAACTGAGTGTTTCGTGCATTGATGTATTCCCCCCTGTTCATTTTAAAAAGGGAGAAACTTTGGCACATTATAACACAACTGAGTTAAAGTTTGAGTTTCTTTTATTTCAGCGTTAACAGCAGTTTAAGTGAAGCAGCTGTTGGCGATTTAAGTCTCTGTGTTCACACACAAATGTACAAAAGAAAATCACACAAGCAAAATGAGAGATGAGAAAAGAGAACAAGTCGAAACATACGTGTGCAGAAAATAAAATATATGAATAAAATAGGATGTAATAAGTAAAAGAGAATGAAATAATGTATTAAATATTAATACTGATTTAGACAGGTGGTGATAAACAGGTGTCATGCACATTAACATATTATTCTGTGTCACGTTTGTCGTCTCATAGGTTTGCATCCAAACTCATAGCAGCTGTTCTGGACTTCAAGGCCAAAATTAAAACGTAAGTATGATGGAGCAAAATAACAAGGACGGCCATCTTTTATAAACCAGCTGATCAAAGCAGTAAATCCTTTTTTTTGTTTTTTAAAGGTTAAATCGTATAAGAACACAGTGAAAGTAGTTTTTGGATCCTTTACTTCAGTAAGAGAGTTATACCCCAATGTATCCAAGTTTGATTCTGATCTTGTTTTGTGCAGAATTTGTTGAATTTTGTTTTGACTTTTTAAAAGAAAAGAAAACTGTATGGAATCTATTCAAGACTAAAATCAAGCCATAAATGGGCAAATTATTGTTTTTGGCTGAACAGCACATCATGTTCTAGATGCTCATTGTGTGTGTGTTTTATTTCAATAATAATCTGCAAAATGTTAAATAATAGAATTAAAAGGACTATTTCACCTTTAAAACATAGTAAAGTAAAAGTGTAAAGCGCCATCTGATTTAATATTTGTCTATAGGGACGAATACAATCCATATTGGAAGCAGAGATAGTTCAGAACATGAGGTAATCTGATTACAAGCTGATAAAACAGCTGTTAATGATTATCTACAATCATTAGAGCCATTTATTAACTGTAAACTGTTGTCAACCTTTGTTCAGATGCAGCAGTAATCCTCTTCTTTAATCTGTCGTGTTATGCTTACTCTCGTTTCTATTTCAGCGCAGTAACATGAAACCTGGCTGGCTTCAGTCTGTGTCCCTGCTGGATAAAGTTAATCTGTGTCTAAATTTATTCGCCCACACTGTCTATTACAACATCAGTGCAAAGACACCAGCACACTACTGAAACGTCTCAGTTGTCCTTTTACTCTTTTGCCCAGAAATGTAGCTTGAAAGCAGATTTTTGGGTTTGTTTCAGTCTCTTTCGAGCAGCAGTGTAACTAAATCAGAATATTTCTGATAGGTCTGTTATCTGAACGTGTTCTCCAGCATGAACTTCAGGACTCTCGCCTCCATACAGGATGAACTAAAGTACTTTTGCCTTCCTTCTGCTTATTTATCTTACATTTTTCTCCAGCTTTATTTTTCGGGGTCGACTGACATGGATATTTTGGGGGCTGACGCCGATATTAGGTGGCATAAAAACTCTGATATCTGATATACTAGCCAATAAAATATATGAAATATCAGCTGAATGTGGTTGCAAATACTTGTGACAAAGATATGTAATGGAGGCAGGATATCTTATAGTTAAACAAACTTTATTCCAAAAGTCAGTGCACTTACAGTAAACACTTCAAGGTATCAGTTCACTTAATGCATCTATCTATAATGCATATGAACATACTTAAGATGTGTTATAATGCACCTATAGTGCTGTATAGTCACAGTTACTGGCAAGGTTGGGGTTAACTATAGCCATAACCATATATAATGCCTTATAAATGTGTTGATAATGCATAATAATGTTTCATAAATGTTCATAATGTGTTGTAATGCATTATAAAGACAGGCTTCATGGAAAATGTCACCCTCGTCACTTATTAGTTATTAAATAATAGACCGCCCTCTGCTGGACAAACAAAGTAATTGCTTTGTTTTAAATCATTAGTTCAAGCATTTTTTCTATAACAGTTTTAATATCTGTGAATATTGAAGAACATATACGCCGATAAGGATATATCTGCAAGAGGCTGATACCAGCAAACAGATATATTGGTGGGACCTCAAACTTTTTTTATAGCCAGACCTCAAAACAGTCTTTGAATTCTTCCTCTCAGAGGAAAATCTTTTGCTTTTCGCTCCACTATTTTTATTTCAAAGATACTTTGCAGATTTAGATTTCACAGTATGTACAAAAAATCTTTTTTTATTAATAATAGTGTGACATATTGTTATAGATTGAACTGTTCAAAAGTAAAAATGTAGTTATTATCAGTCCCATCTGCAGCACTACAATAAATATTAGCTCTGACGGGGTTACTTTTCCTCACGGTCATGTGGAAATTGATCCAAACATCTGTGGTCTCTGCTCCCCTCAGCGGCCAGCTGCAGCCGGACTTCATGCGAGGGAAACCTCTGTGCATGGAGCTCTACCCGCTCCTCTTCTCCTCCTGCAGGATCCCGGGTCCCAAACACGACTACATCGCCCACCACGGCCGCTCCCGCCGCTCGCCAACGCACATCACCGTCGTCAGGAACTACCAGGTGGGAGGGGCCAACAACAGATGGCGCTGCCACGTTCATATTTTCTCTTTTGTCCTTCCTTGTTGTTGGCTCAGCATCAGTGCAAGTTGTACAAGATTGCAGTCATGTTGAGTCTTGTGCAGTCACACCTTTGTGTTTTTAACTAGAATGCCTGTTTATTGGGCTCCTCATGGCCTAAACCAATCCCAGATGCAAACTGGCTCATAAATAAGTAGCGTGACCTCACATGAAGCCCATCTGGCAGCAGGTCATCGTGTGAGATCAGAGATTTTGGCAGAAGGAAAAACTAATTGGATTCCTGTCCTTTTGACTTCAGTCATGTGTGCTTGTCACTTTTATTTACCTTCTTTTGTCTCCACAAAAGATGAAAACATTTTCTGTGGCCCGTTCAGTTAAGGTCCTGACTTTAAATTACAGTCATTTTCACTTTGAAAATGCCAAGAAATGCATTCAGTTGATGTCTTAACTTCTGTTTGGTTCCTTTGTTACTAATAACATAACCTTAACATGATCTTATCTAATAGAATAAAGCAGTTACAACTACATTTCTGAACATATGTTACAATGAAAAATTAAACTATGGATTTTTATGATGCATGTTTCTGCTGTTTTTGTAAACAAATGATGATCTAATAGACCCATGCATCCACTTTATCATCCCACTGGCATTAAAAATGGCTACATGCAAGTTTGGCTGCCCCAAATTATTTAAATAGCGGGTTAATCAGTTTGTTATTTTCTTGGTCAGTCGTTTGGTCTGTGTTGTGTCAAAAAAGGCGACGTCTTTCTATTTTTTGTTCCATCTGACCAACAATAACCCACTTCAAAATATTACAAAATTGAGAAAAGCAGCAAATGTTAACATTTGGACAGCTGAAATCTTAAAATGTTTGTACTTACTTTGACAGATCATTGCAGCTTTAAACCTAAACCTGCTGCAGATGACGATTATTTAATCAATTATAAATACTCAGTCAATCAGTTATTGCATAAGTACAATAGCTGGAAATAGTGAAAAATACCTGTGTTGATATGCGCCGCATAAAAATATGTTTACTGTGAACACATCACACCCAAAGAGCAGTAAACACAACAGCTCGCATCTCTCTCCTAAACCATAAGCATAGATGTGACGAGGATGTTCTCCTCTTCCTCTCTCTGTCTCTGCTAGTTCTTCCAGCTGGAGGTTTACAACAGCGATGGCTCTCGGATGACAGAGAGTCAGATCCACAGCCAGCTGCTCAGGATCCGCTCTCAGTCCTGGAAGACGGACAAAGAGCCGGTGGGCATCCTGACCAGCGAGCACCGTCACACGTGGGGACAAGCCTACAACCGCCTGCTGAAAGGTGGATGAGAACCACAGTTTGACAGCTTGATCTCAGTTTTGTGAGCCTGTTGAATTGTGCTGGACAGACCTACAGACAACCAACCAAAGCAGGCAAACACGTGACAAGTAACTTTTCACATCTGAATAAATGAACACTCCTCTGTCAGCCATCTTATTAAACCTGCCCCATATTAGATACAAGGTTGTGATTAGCCTGCCCCAAGCCGGGACAGGTGGAAATCTGTGTGAGTGTAAGAGAGGCCAAAACAATCTGCCAGAATAAATTTTGAGCTCAGCTGTTTGATCTGTTACTCGGCTACAAAAACTCAGCTTGTGAGGGCAAAATCTCACAGATTCTTCTGTCAGAACCTCCCTCAATGCACTGTTAGGGAAGAAGTTTCAATATTTCTATGGCTCTTCTCTGTGTTATCAAATTCCATGCAAAGAATGCACAAAGAAGAGCTGACTTAATAATCACTGTGATGGATTTATTTCCAAACTCAGCCAAATTTCACGTGTCTAAATATGTTTTTCTTATACCACACTGGCATCACCTGAAACCTGGAATACTCTCCTGATTGGGAAATAAATCTGAAATGTGTGGCATGCCTAGGTCAGCAGTGTTGCAAAGTGTGTTTGATTTGTATGTTATGTTAAGATATTTCAATGATAGACATGTTTCAGACCAAGATAGAGCCAAAACAAGACTAGCAAGTACAATAAATGTACTTGTAAATTTTTTTTTTTTTTGTCGGTTCTGTCTTTGTCGTGTCAATCAAGATATGACACTAACTTTCTTTCTGTCTTTGTGTTTCTTTTTATGCTCTGTGTGTGTGTGTGTGTGTGTGTGTGTGTGTGTGTGTGTGTGTGTGTGTGTGGGTGTGTGTGTGTGTGTGTGTGTG
>JAQLOL010000008.1:7040828-7051334 GCA_029783665.1 Naso thynnoides | reverse complement strand
GAAAAAGTCCTGGAATCCAGGACTTTTTCCTCTCATGCTGCACACTGCTCTGTAATTTCAGAGTCTCTCAAATTATGCATTTGCAAAGGTCTAAAGTAGGAATGAAGCTTTTTCTTACAGGTAGTAGTTTAACAGTTGTTACATCTGCTCTGCTGGCCTTCAGTGAGACTCTGTTTATTCAAATTACATATTTGGCATCACTTCACTCAAAGTCCCCTTATTAAACCTTCATTAGCTGTATCTTACCTTTTAATTAATGGTCAATAACACTTGTCTAACGTAGCTGTAAGCAAATATAATTGTTAATGCATTTGTAAACAACTAGAATCCTGTGGTTATCTGTGAGTGGATGCTGGTGTAAAAAGAGATAATGAATGTCAATTTAGTTGCAATATTTATGTAATATGTTGTTATAGGTGGTGCTCAAATTGTTGACAAATATTGTGCATTAATAGACACTATAAAAATCCTTTGATCTGCTTACAACTGCATTGTTGTGCTTATAAACTGTTTATTAAACGTCAGTACACTGCTTATTCTTCTAACTAGGTTACTAAAGTGAAGTGTTACCACATAATCATCTATGTTTACCAAACAGCCAACTAAAACTGTCATAACTACCATGTTAAAGGATACACAGTACAAATAATAAGCATGGAGGTCATTTTTGAGTTTGGAAACATATATCCGTGATAAATTGTTCTGCAGTCAAGTCTCAGGACTCAAAAATGAGCTTTTTCTGGCACTTTTGGACAAATCTGATTGCATTTTTAATATTTCATCATATCTGACACACAAATTTTCTTCTGCTGGACAGCCACCTGTTCCCACCTGTTCTCACATGCCCAGCTTTCCATTCTTTTTTCATTTGTTGTAAAAGCATGTACAGCATGGCCAAAAGCCAAAAAGAAAGTGACTGTTGAGTTTAAAATGATGAGACAAAGTTCTGTTTTAAATTTCCCTGCAGACTGATCAACGACCTGGACGTGAATGTGTTCAACTTCAAGAAGTTCGGCAAGGAGCTTCCCAAGCAGCACAAGCTCAGTCCGCACTCCTTCATCCAGGTTGCCCTGCAGCTCGCCTACTACAGGTCAGTGACGTCATCCACACCTTCAGGTCACAAGCAGGGCTTGTTGTTGATAATGGCATTAAAAAAATCTGCCTTTGGAAACTCATACATGAATTTTTCATGTCCCTCAGGACAAGGTTTGTCTTTGTGACACCCACAAGATAGTAAACACAAACACACAAATCAGAGAGCACATATAGAATGACTAATCTTGGCCAAAGTGCTTTACACAAAAATTAAAACTATGACTACATAATTAAAATACGAATAAAAGAGTTAACACTGTTCTGCGCTTTGCTTTTTTTGATTAAGCTTGACTGAAAAAGTGTACTCATTGTGACTTTTTCAGGTTTTCTTTAGTATCAAAGGGAACCAGTGATGGTTGTCTGTACTTACATGAGTACATTGCAAACAGGAACTGCTAAAAGCTGATTCAGCATGAGTTAAAATGATGCAAGACAGCTTAACAAAATTTAAACAAACGCAGATTAAAATAAATGTGGTTCAGGTTGTAACCTTCAGTTAGCAAACTCACTCCACAGCAACATTGTGCTTCCTGCTTTGTTCCATATGTTTGAGTAAAAAAAACGTATTAATAAATAACAAAAACTCTAATTTTTTGACAATACAGCGGCCAAAGAAATGTCCCATCAGTGTACCTCTACATTTACCTGAGGTGTGTCCCATAGTATCAGGCATTAAAAAGTCTTCATTTAAAACTTTTGTTTCTGCGTTTTTTGTTGTTTATGCTGGACGACATTTGTTTAAAATGATGAGTTTTTGTGTTTTTAGTTTTAAACTCCTTTTTGCAACTTGTTTTTAGAGTTCACAATGAGGTCTGTGCTGCCTGTGATATCGTCTCTCAGAGGATGTTTCGAGGAGGAAGGACGGAGTACATCCGCTCGCCCACAAATCAGACGCTCAAATTCATTCTGGCTTTTGATGATCCAAATGTGACGGTGAGGAACATCAGCGAACTTCTCCACCGCAGCTAATGTGTGATTAATATCAGCTTGTTTGGTTGTTTTCAGCTGTTCAACAATGAGTACAGACGTGGTTTAGCTTGTAATCTTTGTGTGTTTTATCTCTTTTGTGGCAGCGGGAGGCGAAGCTTCAGTTGTTCAGAGAAGCTGTTGATGCTTATGCGGCTCTGACCGAACAGGTGAATAAGAAGTGAACTCTCAGCAGCATTTTGTTGCCTTTTATTACCTGATAAAAGCATCACCTGTGGTTTTTATTTTTGCTCTGCTCTGCTCAGGCAATGAAAGGACACGGCATTGAGCGCCACCTGCTGGGCCTCAAGCTGCAGGCCATCGAGGAAGGGCTGAGCATTCCTAAAATCTTCATGGATACAGCTTACGGCCTAGCAACACATTGGAAACTCCGAACAGGGCAGGTGTGTGTTTGTTTGTGGCTAGAGGTTTTGATAAACAGAAAGTGGGATTTTTTCTTAATGATAATGTGAATATATAAGAGGAAGGTTTCTGTCTATCAGCAGTTTTACAGATGTTTTGGGGCATGTGATGTTTCTCTTTATGTGATGCATTTACTGTAAACGCAAACTGGGGAGTTTCCATCTTATCTTTGGGTTTTCATTTTTTTAATGACTGTTGAACTTGTAGGCTATTTATTCCTCCACATCCTACTTTAAAACAGCTGATTGATTGGAAACTTGTGCAGATTTTCTGGTAATTTCTTTTAAAAGACATATTTTGTGCTATTGTAACCTTAAAATGTCACCAGCTACATGTAGTGTGACTCTTTCCTAAACTGGGGATTTACTCTGGTTTAATCCTGCTTCATCAAAGTCAGCATTTCCTTTATTACTCTTATGTATTATTTAATTTTTGATTAAAAAGATTAAGCCTTTATACCGCAAGTTAGGACACTTTTTGTCCTTTCAGATTTGACTGGTTGGAAGCATTTAACTGCAGGTGATGCAAACCTAAGGGAAGTCAAATCAAACTAGTCATCATTATTTATATCTTTGTGCCAACAAGGCACAAGACTAGGCTAGTAAAATGTCATTGTTGTTTATTTTCTGGAGATCCACTGATTTTCCTCAATTTATTTTAAATATTTACACATATATATCTTCCAGTCTAAGTATCTACATTACAGCTGAAAAGGTCTGACTCTATTTTAATACAAAAAAATGTGCAAAGGCTAACTTCAGGCACACTCCCACAGAGCCAAGGATATGATAAAAAGCTGTTATGCTTTAGGGCAGTGGTTCTCAAACTTTTTTCAAGGATGTACCCCTCTGTGAATTTTCTTTCCGCCAAGTTCCCCCTGACCAGTGCAAAACATTTTTGGTTGAAAAAAATTGCCATGAGGTACAATACAGTTTTATTAACAACTTTATCACTGACAAACACTCACCACATTTCTGTTTAGAATCATTCACGAAATTCATGGAGAACCAATTTTTGTCATTATCATGCAATAGTTATGACAGATATTTTTTTCTTCTCTGATTTTAAAATTTTTTCTAACATTAAAAAAAATAAAAATCACAAGGACACCCTGTAGTTCTCCAAAGTACCCCCTTTTGAGAGCCTCTGCTTTAGGGCATCATAGAAGACTAAGAAGTTATAAAAACGCTGATCTGTTTCGACTCGCACTGGGTCTTCTTCGGGGCGTGACAGTAAAGACAATCCTTGGCTTGATGCGGGTGTGCCTGAAGTTAGCTTTTATGCTTCTTTTTTGTAGTTTATCAGTTCCCCTTCAAGAGGCACCTTGCACTCACCTGGAGTCCAGTGATTCATAACCAAGAGCACCTGATGTCGTCTTGCTTTGTTTCTGTAAATCTCTTTTAATCCATTTTCTCATGTCGTCGTCTCTCGCTCCGTCAGGTGCCTGCGAACACAGACAGCGTGATGTGTTTCGGGCCCCTCGTTCCTGACGGTTATGCCGTTTGCTACAACCCCCAGGCAGACCACGTCCACTTCTCCATCACCGCCTTCAACTGCTGCGAGGAGACGCACGCAGAGACGTTAGCCGTCACCCTGAAGGACACCTTGTGTGAGCTACAGGAGCTACTGCAGCCTACTGTGTAGAGCTGCTCCTGTTAGCAGGATAAACCCACTCACCTGGATTTAAAAAAAAACAACAACTTTATTTTCTTAAAGCAACGTTTTGTAGAAGTTTTGATGAGGCTTGTTTTTGACGTGGGTGTTTGCTTTTGCATGTCACATTTCCCTTCACAAGAGCTATTTAATCTGACACCATATTGAGGACTTAATGCAGTGTCTCTGGGGTGTTTTTGGTTCTTTTTTCAAAGCATTAAATGAAGCAATAAACCACTTTTCCTTTCTGTCAAGAGCTGAGGAAGCAAGCTGCATTAAAGACGCTGCAATTTCTCTGGGTGAAAGCAAAGCAAAGTTAAAGCCAATGTGACACTCCATCATTAATCATCAGACTAAGTCAAAAAAACTCAGGTTTAAGCTGAGTGCACTCCTTTAACAAGTCATGAAGTGACCAGCAGCCTCTCCGGTGCCCTCCGCTGAGAATTAACATGTTCTGATTAACATGCACTGACATAAGAGGTCAAACGTTTTTGGAAACCATTGATTTTGTGGGTCAGCAAGTCTGTTTAAAATGGACCAAAAGTCGGACAGATGGTTATAAATAGTGACAGTGCATGTTTGAATTCACTGTTGTGTTTTGAGATGAATTGAATTTTGTATTTACGGTATTTTCAGATGAATGTAAAGAGGCCTTGGGCCTCTTGCTGAGGCGTGTTCTGCTCTCAGCCTGCAGGACTGGTTAATAAAGCCTGCAATGATCGACACACGTTTCCTCATTTCAGTGCTTTGTGTGCGAAAGACAGAAAATGACAGAGAGCCAACACCTCAGAGGTGTGCTTGTTTTGCATTGACTCGTGTGTCCGTGTGATGAACTCCTTGCAGAAATCCATGAGCTATTTCAGGTATGCCACAGACATTGTGCAAGTTTTCTTCAGCAGCTATGAGACCAAGACTGTCAGATTAATTTGAATAATTGTAAAATTATATGAGAATATGCAGCGACTAATCCAATCCACACAAGAAATTTTTAAATTAAGAAATGATTTACGTCAGACTTTGTAGCGTCACATTAACTGTATTTTTGCAGACTGTGTCCATTGCTGACATTAAAACCTAAGGAAGTGATCTTTTAAAGACCACTATAAACAGGAGCAATGATTGCAGTAGCAAACCCTGACATACGTGGTTCTGACTGTTGTTAATGACTTTATTTCTATCAGTTTATAGACTTCTACTTTGTTACTTATTAATTTCTGTGTGAAGTCTGTTATTCTGTAGGTTTTTGTGACCCAGCTTTGCTCTGTGAATGAGAAACTCCTGCCACAACTGTTGCGATAACTGTGCAATTCCAGCGAGAAACTTTGGGGGTTGAAATAACTACATTAAAATCAAAATTATTTTAATGTTAGATACCGTAACTAGCTATTTTATGGGTGACCTAGTTATAAAAAAAGAAAACAGTCAGAGAACAGAAATATTCTTACGTTATTACTATATAATTACACGTTGTATAAACTGTTCCCGTAGAGGGAACTTATACGTTTCCGCGCAGCTGGTTGGTCGCGCTGTGACCGGAAATGGCGTCAGCGAGGTCCGCATCACTTTTAATTTATAACCGGAACTTAGAACAGAAACTGAGCCGAAGCCCAGCAGCTGACCTGTGTTGTTAAACAATAAACGCAACGCGTGTAAAATTTTGAAAACGGACACTGACGAGCGAACTCCAGCTGCCGGAGCACGGGGAAAAAAAGGAAGATGAAGATGAAGGCACATTAACCAGACATCAGGATTTCAAATTTATTTTATTAGTAATATTTTATTTTATTTTTTATAGCCTTACGGTTTTATTTAGTTTTTTCGTTAAGTCATAATGAAGGGCTCTCATTCTGCTGTGTCGAGCCGGAGGAGGAGAATGGGCAGCGGGGCGTCCGGGTTGCTGTATCCGCTCCTCGCTGCGTGTCTCTGGGCTGCGGCGGTCGCGTACAAGCCGGTGATCATTGTGCACGGTTTGTTCGACAGCTCAGGGGATTTCAAAAACTTGCAGCGGTTCATTAACGAGGTGAGTGGTCAGCATGAAGAAGAACTAGTTCAGAGTGGTTATATTTTGGATATTTTGTGGAGAACAAGCTTTGCAAGTTATTTTACAGGGGGAGGACCTCGTATGTACAGTATGTACTGCAGGCCTTATAGCTTTTATAACCATGTGTTATCAGCTAAACGTGACCTGCACTGTGCAATATGCACTATGCTACGTTAGTCATCTATTTTAAAAATTGGCATAGTCAGAATATTGTCTTGTAATGTCGTTTGAATTATCATCATTACTACTGTTTGCATTATTCCTGCAGCAAGAACACAAAAAGTGAATTAATGTAGGTTCATGTACTTTAATCTGTCAGTACAAAGTTGAAATTTTGTTGTTTTTGGCTTCATATAAGCTTAAGTTTTCACTGTGATGTTCTTGATCTCTATAATTTGTCTATCTTGAGCCAATCGGGACTCTTTGTTCCAGTTAGACTTAGTTTGTGTGTGCAGGAGGTTTTATTCAGTTAAGTTGCTGGCTCTTTTAGAGATAAGGAAGAGTTCAAAAGCCAAACTGAAATGTGCCATTTCCTGCTTTTCCTCTTGAATCCTGCAACCCCCTCACACACCTTTCCAAACACACACACACACACACACATGCATGAGATTGTGCCCGGAGAACTGCGGTTGAGTTGAAGATGTGTTGGTGTTTCACAAGGGAAGTTTTTTGTAGCGACTCCACAGACTGGTGATTGATGTGGTTAAACCAAAGTTCCTCTTTTTTTACCTCTTCTGTAGTAGAAAGTTTAGGACCGAAACCAAACAAATTTCTGGAGGGAAACAAATAAAAAGCAGAAATTTCAACTGCAGCCTCTCTGCTTAGTCTGTGCTCGTGCCTTCTTACTGAACAGTCTATTAGTGAATCATCAATATTTCAAGCACTTCCTGATCAGTTAGTGCGCAAACATCCCCACAGACCTTTGACAACACAGGGGGATGTGGTTGCGTGTCGTTTCTTGTCACTTTTTCATGCAACAAAATGAGGAATTATTTACACACAGCGCACACTCTACAAGCACAGTACATCCTGTTCATGCAGTGAAATTGTATTCTTTCCTCTCCTGCAGTCACACCCTGGAACAAATGTGACGGTCATCGACTTGTTCGACAGAAGCGCCAGTCTGCAGCCCATGTGGAAGCAGGTGGAGGGATTCAAGGCAGCTATTTACCCAATAATGCAAAACGCAGCAGACGGGGTTCACTTTATCTGCTACTCTCAAGGTCTGTGAGTGCGTTTATGCAAACTGAAAGGAGACATAAATGTGGTATTTGCTCAAGATTGTAAAACAGTCTTGGCATGTGTCTCGCCTCAGACTGACACTGTGTTCTGTGCCTTGTAAAAGCTGCACACGTGTATTCAGAAGATGAGACTTTATTAAACTCACTGTAAGGTCAATTTCTTTATGGGTCTTTGAACTTCTGCTATGGAGAAGCTGGAAATTCCCAGCAAGCGGCTTGTGATTCAAACCTCACGTTGTGTTCCAGTTTGTGAAATCCAGGAGAAGAAATGTGAATGTTGAAGAGATTTTCTTCAAAAACATACATGTAAATGTGTTTTTATCAGGGGTGGAAAGAGTACAAAAAATATACTTAAGTAGAAGTACTGTTACCTTGATTAAATTTTACTTAAGTAGAAGTAAATTTACAGGTGTAAAAATGTACTCAAGTAAAAGTAAAAAGTAGCTCATTTAAAATGTACTCTGAGTAAAAGTTACTTAGTTACTCTGTGGGGGTCACATCCTGCTCCATGTCCATGTTGCACAAAAATGCCCCTTTGCTGTCTGGGTGTGTGCCACTGACTGTAGTTCACCCTCTGGTGCTGCAGTTATTCACCCAGAGCCAATCAGATGGACCGTTACTGGCACGCAGTCGCAGCACCAGTTCACAGAAAACTTGGAGAAACTTATTGTTTTAGTTTTTTTTTAACTCAGTAGCTGATGTGATTTATAATGTAGTGAAGTACAATACTTCAAACAAAACCTGCTTAAGTAAAAGTAAAATGACAGATTTAAAAACTACATAAAAAAGTACAAGTACACAAAAAACTACTCAATTACAGTAACACGAGCAAATGTAATTAGTTACTTTCCACCTCTGGTTTTTAGAGATCAATGTTCCCACTAAAATGAAAATAAAACAGTTTGTGTTTTCAGGAACATGAATAGAAAAAGGTGTGACTCTCACAGTGCATGTACTTGTCATAATTAGAGCTGAAACAACAAGTTGATTAATCAATTAGTTGATCAAAAGAAAGTTAACTGGCCATTTTGAATTTGCTTAATAATTTAAGCAATTCTTACAGGCCAAAAAAAGTTAAGATAAGCTTTACTGATCTGCAGCAGGGAAATTCAGTCATTGTCGCAGCACAAGAACAGAATAACCGCATGTAGCACTGAAATCCAAAAGAATGAAACTAAACAGGAAGTGAACAAGACCTATAGAGACGAGATTATGTCAGACGTTTCCTAATTCTTGCCTGCAAATTATGATAATTTTACGCTTTTCTCTGACTTATGTGGCATTTAACTGATTATTTATCTTCAGTTTTTTTTGCTGTTAAAGGGATAGTTCTGTTTTTTTGAAGTGGGGCTTAATGAGGTACTTATGCATAGTCGGCCTGTTACCTTCTGCAGATGAACAGCTGTGTCACTTTTAGGAGAAGCAGAAGCAGTGGAAGTCAGCATTGTGCCGTTGTAGATGGAGTCAGCAGAAAAACTGATTTTAGCCACATATATATGCTTACCTAAAAAAAAGTCAATATTCATTCTATGCTAAATTTAAGATTTTTGTACTGCTTTAGTTTGCTGCCAGTCAGCCGTTTATTTGGTACTACACTGCACATTGAATCACTCCGCAAATCAGCTGTTTGGCTCAGACAGTACAGAGACAGTGGCCATAACAAGTGCATGCACTGGTGAAGTTTCTCTCTTTTTTTAACTTTTTTTCTTAACTTTTTACAATCATACAAAATGTTCCACAGTATTATTTTAGTGAACGATGCAGTACAGAAAGCTGGAGATCACTGCTGACGTCCCCGCCGGCTGGAAATGGCTAAAAACAACAGAGGAGCACGTGCACTCAGCCAATCCATCATGAAACACCGTAAACGCTCGTTTTATACAACGAGAAACACACCGAATGTTTAGTGTCCTCTCGTGTCCCGACACTAAACATGAAGTTGATTAGCTTTATGTTTTAGTGTTGGTACACGAGAGAACACCACCAAACATCAGCAGCAGTGACATCAGCAGTGAGCTCCAGCTTTTAGGATGGTACCGTTGGTCTGAATGATGCTGTACAACAATGTATATGAAGATAAATATCCTTATTACAAGGCTTAATGTGCAAAAAACAAACAAACATTGAACTTCTCCTCAACAGCAACCCACAAAGAGCGAGCGGTCTGTCTGTATCATTAGTACATTGATACATATCTGATGATGATGATGGTGAAAATGTGTTGAAGCTGGAAATTCTAAGATGGATTAAGCAGATAAAAAAACTAATGAAAAATATTTTACTGACATTATCACAGGTGGGCTTGTTTGCAGAGGAATCCTGTCCACTCTGTCTGACCACAACGTGCGGTCCTTTATCTCTTTGTCGTCACCTCAGGCCGGCCAATACGGAGGTGAGCTCGACTTCAAGAACTAAACACACGATTTTTTTGTCAGCTTCATCATGAGTCACATTTGAGCTGACAGTGAGATTAACAGGAGTGAAACAAGCTTCTGTATCATCCGCCCGTCTCTACTGAGAACTCTCTGTCTGCTACCCCCTCAACAAATAGCAGACAGACAATAGAGACTAGAACTGGTGAACGCAGTGGAGCTTTAGCAGCTGAAGAGACAGATATTTCCCTCAGGATCTGGAGGGGACCAAACTCAGATCAAAGGGATTAAATACTGAACTTGAATTCATTCATTGTTGTGGTCACCATTTGTTTCTGCCACCCCTCAGCCGCCAGAAACATCTGGCTCTGCAGGTCTAACATGTTACTGGCTGGTTTCTCGCTCAGGCTCGTTCCTCATTCTGCTTTTTTGTCTTGTTTTCTCTCAGACACAGACTACCTGAAGTACCTTTTCCCACAGTTTGTGAAGGCCAACCTCTACCACCTCTGCTACACTTCAATAGGCCAGAGGATTTCCATCTGCAACTACTGGAATGGTGAGACTTTCTCATACAGTTGGCACATAGTTGGTGTAAGTTTGTGAAGTCACAAAATAATATTTCCTAGCCAGTCAAACCTAAAAATTACATGTTTGTGTCTTCATTGAACTATCGAAAAGCTTTGTAAACAAGTTTTTTAATACAATGTCATTTATC
>JAQLOL010000008.1:7011244-7025406 GCA_029783665.1 Naso thynnoides | reverse complement strand
GGGTACAGAAAGGCTGAATTTAAGCCACCCCCCCCCCCCACCACCACCCCCCACCACCCCGTGTGTTACCTCGCTGCGTCTCTGCTGTTTGAGGGGCCGGGTAATGAGCGCTGTGTCTCCCTGGATGACTGCCACATCCTCTATCCTCCAGCTCTCTGGCAGCTCAGGGTCAGGGGGGATCTCGATCAGCTGCAGGCCCACTTTCTGCCTCAGGGCTCCAGTCAGGCAACCGAACTGCCGCTGGGCTTTGGCCAAGTCCACCGACATCTCCCCGTTCTCACGATCATCTCCCACCACTTTCCCAAAAGTCTCTGGGATGCCCCGCACCACGGCGTGGGTGAATCGGCCATATGGGCACATATTTGCCATGATTTCAATGAAAGAAAGTCTGTCTGATTAAAAAAAGGGGTGGCAAGTGTTGGTGTTCTGCCAAAATGCCAATAAATTTGTTCTGCTAGAAGACAAGTGGGAGGTAATAAAAAGATGTGTATGTGTGTGTGCGTTTCCTCAGCCTGATCTTGTAAAAACAGCAGCTTAACTCTAAATAAAGCTAATGTGATGGATCGAGAGTTCCAAGAGGAAAGAGGAGAGCATCTTCATCCCTGTCTCTCTGTGTTTTTTCTTTATTTCAGTGCCACAGCAAGATGCCAAGAGGTGGAAGTAGATGATCTCAGCCTAAGACAGAGGGAGGCGGAGTCATTAGTGAGGTCAGACACAATGGAAAAAACAAAACAACAAGGATCCATATTCCAGCTCCAATGCATGCATCTTCTGTGTGTCGCATTCTGGTCTGTGAAATAAACGACTCTCACTTTCTTCTGGGGATTAAAATGAAGCTTTGCAGAGAAGAATTCTACTTATGTGAATTCGTCATTGCTAGGTTATAAGAGGTAACTTTTTTTTATCATCACATAAAACCCTCAAGGGCAGCTGAAATAACATACAGAGATAACAAAGTCCAATGGAGACAAAGACGCATTGTCCGATGTTAGATCATAAAGAAACATTATTCAATGGCCCTGCAATATGCTGCAAAGCCTCTGCATGTTTGGGCAGCAGGGTTAGGCTTTGGGACAATTGCCCTTTTATCATCTTCCCTGTAACTCACAGCAGTCACCCACTGAGAGGCTGCAGAGAGGGATTTGCTTCCCCTCCACGCAGGATGTTTCCCAATTCTGCTTCATAACTTATGCAACAAGTGCTGAGCTTTGATGTTTTTTTTTCTGGTTCATTTTGTTTTTTGCCAATACAACGAATATTTAAAATGCCTATCTGCAAGTTTAGGCGTCATATTACAGACATATAAAGTATCTTGGGGTCTGAGAATATTGATATTTTTTGACACAACAGTATTTTTGAGTTTTCTTTCAATTTGCCCATGTAGAAAATAAAAATATCTTTCTGCAACAATGAATCAAAACGCTGAGCCACACGCAGAACAAAAACATCTTGAGTGTGTTTGCAGGAGTGCACCGCCCAGCAGTTCACTGCTCCTTCCCAAGTAACGTTTACGTACTTCTGATGATGTTCAACATCTTTCCAACAGGGAAACTATCACTAACACTTAAACAAGTCGCACAAATAACAACGCTGATGTAGACTTATATCTGCTTACCTTTTTGGAGGGTCGCAACTTCCACACTCGGCCGCGTTTGCCTCTGTTTGATTTTATTTCCAAAGCGACACCAGTTCCCGTTATCCACTCGCTCTCTTTTCCCTCTGCCGACTATGAGTCAATATGGCGGTTGTGACGATGAGTATTTCCGGCAATGTTTCAAAATAAGACTAGCACCAAACGCCGTCCTTCCAAATGTTTTGTCCAAATTTCCCATTGTATGGAGAAATTACAGCCCATGCCACCTTATTAAATCGAACAGCTAATGTAAAAGAACTCCAAGACAATGGTGGTCCTCCTACAAACAAAGTGGCTACAACAGACTTAAAAAGTTAGCGACAATGTGATCTTATTTTTTTAGTCTAGGAGCTCAACTTCCGGTTGTCTTTGTGCATAAAAGGTGAATTTGATGAGGCTCTCCCACCCTTTCATCCCAGCACCCCCCATCCCCCACACGTCCTGTCCGGATTCAATCAACCTTGATTTGAATCAGCAACATTTTTGTATTGGCTCCCAATAATCATAAATGTAGCTATAATTCGATCAACTGTAGGCCTAATCAATAACGGCAACGTACAAAATCAATAGTTTTGTCATTACTGTTTTGTTGTTGTTGAAGTTTAAAGTACGAGTTTGTTAGCATCAGTAATAGTTATCTCCAAATTAATTTAGCCTACAAAGATAACTTTATCAGCTTGCCATTCTCTTCAAATATTTAGAAACATTTACATCCAGAATTACACTTTAAAATACCTTTATACAAACTGTACTCTTATTTTAATTCCATATAAAATTATTTTGTAATACGTTTTGATAGCAGCACGAAATTGAGCTACGAACAACCGTAGCCGTTAAGCTATGCTAACGTTAACGCTAGCCTTTAGCCATATTTTTAAGGTGACTAATGGCAAATTTTGGGGCTTGTCCAAAAAGTTTTTTTTAAAGGCAACAAATTCATAGTGCTGATAACTTTATGACGAGGAAGTAGGCTATAAAACTTTAAAATAATTTAAAATAGCACATATTACATTACTGGAAAAACTGCCATAAGTTGACCGTTAGGGACCCACTGATGAGATCCCTTTTCAGTCATGTACCCTGTTTTCTAATACATGGAATTACGACATATTGTAGCGCCTCCATGATGTTAGCTAGGATTAAAAACTCCTTTTTAATATCCTCCCCTTAATCCCAATGAATTTTCTATGAAAGGTCGGACACTGTATCATCAGCTCTCTCTGACCTGTAAACATAAACCTGCTGTGAATCAAATAAGTCAATATTGTTCTCAGCTCTTCCACAACAGTCTAAATGAATGGCTGTATTAACCTTATCAGGTTCACAGTTGATTTATTTCAGCCAGCTGCACAAACAGTTTAATTTGTCTTTCTCCTCTCCTTCTGTTCAAAGTCATAGATTAAGGCCTGTATGCTGTGTTACTGGGCCATTATCTGTTTTTGTCTGACAAGAAGAAAAATAATCTGTCTTTTCCTGAAATATGGGTCAAACAACGCTTGACACTGTCGAGACTGATGGGTAAACAGATTTGTCTCAGTTTTCTTTGAAACAGGGGCCTTGTGAACTGTGTTTGCAATAATTGCTGATCAATCTTTGAATGCTTACATTTGGCAATGGATATTTGAAGGTTTGCACCGCAGTAATATTTACATTCATACATACGTTCTAGGTAATAGATGGCTGTTTATTTAAATAAAATGTGTGCACTTGAGTATATTTCGAGTCATAAAGTAGCACAATGTTCCCTTCTACTGACTAGACCGAGTTACTGCAGCCAAGGTTACTCGTCAGCAACAGAGAGGGACATCGAGGCAACTCAGTTACAAAAAGAAAGATGAAATATTTATATGTGTATTTCTGTGTGCAGAGGAATATAGAGACAGGAAATGTGAGGTTGATGTAATAGTGGAGGGAAACGTTGGAGGATGGGAGACAGAGGGCACAGACAGGATTAAAGAACACCATCTGTCCACTGACATCCTTCAGCCAGCACACACAACATCCCCGTCACAAACAGCATCAGCACGTTTACCCACCACTACTGTCTCCATCACCTTTTGTTTTACAGCAGGTGTGCATTAATTCATAGATATGTGAACTGAAGTGATGTGGAGTCACCCATAAATCCCAGCAGATATCAAGTTTTAGGTGGCCATTTTTTCTCAAAAACAGGGAATGGAGGCATGGAAACTGATCTGCTATCTGCATTTTGATTTTTTTGTCATTATTTTTAAAGTTCTGGACTGTGCAACTTTTCTTAAAGTTCTTTTTTTATTTAACATACACACAAAGGAAGTATTTCTTGGCCAATGCAAAGGTGAAATATGGAGATATTTTTGAGAGAGTGAATCCAAAGATCTGCCAGTCAACAGCACATTTGAGATTAAAAGGGCAAATGCCCAAGAAGTGTCTTGTAGGCCATTCAAACAACTTTCATCTGATCCTTTTCCTATTTTACACCAAACTCTTTTCAAAACTCTTTTGCTTCATCAACAAAAAAGAGAAATATCAAAGGCATAAATGATAAATCACATCACTTACATGTCATTGCCCACCGATCATGTTGGCATACATCATATCATCCTATGCCGCATAAAAACATGACAAATAAAAGAAAACGCTTGATGCTTTAACTGTAAATAGAGTTTGACTGATCCCAGGAGGATGTTTAAGTGTTTTTCTGGCCTTTGGCTTTGTTCAGTGTGATTAATCAACTGGTAAACAGCTTATTCAGTCTGAGCCTGCTTGGCTCACACCATCACAAGACTGCTGTCAGCAGACCATCCTGCATGCTGCCCTCATGTCTCCCATTACGCCCTAAACGATAATTCGGTTAAACCAGCTCGCTGTCAAATTCACTGACTCCGTGTGTCTGACATGCTGACTTTCTGTATTTCTTTCTCCATGGTAGATGCTGAGTCTTACCTGACTGTGCTGACCTTATCATTGTCTGTCTGCTTGTCTGCTCTGTCTCACAAATATACTAAGGACATAAATGCCTTACATCTCCTTTTGATTCAAATGAAGTACTTGTCAAACATAAATCAAAACTGAGGACAAATTGAAGAAATACTGAAGTCATGAATAGAAATGTTTATAGCACCAAGTGAAATCTTAGTCTTAACAGTGTTTTAAATCCTCTTAAGTCCAGGCTGATTTTGATATTTTTTTGGTCTTTGTTTAGCAGCTTTTAAACCGTTTTTAACCGCACAGGCATGGCATCCTTTTTCCGAACAGAATCTGCAAACTGAGAATAAAGCTCCCAGAAATGCAGAAAAAAGGAAAAATCTCAGCAGTAATAAAATGAATAATTTTTTTTAAACAAATGACACAAATTATCATCACACAACACTTTTTAGTTGTAAAAAATGTCCTCGATAATGCCATTTTGCTTGACCTTCTCTCATTTCAATTTATTTATATTATACAATAACTCGTTTTTCTCTCTAATTTGCCTTTTTCTTCCTCTAAATCTTTTGTTTATTTAATCACTGAGATGCTGGTGTTGTCAAGTGTCACTTAATGAAACGTGACAAAAAACACAAATTCCTCTCAAAGACCGTCTTTAACTATGTCAGCTGATCATAATTACCTCTCCAAATTAAATCAGATGTTTTAGGGAGGAGACATTCCCTGAATAACCTGGAGTACCGTTCAAATCGGTGGTATGGCATAAAACAGAGGACAAAAACAGGAGTGATAATACGAGAAAAACTCACAGTTGACCTTGGAGGGCTGATAATACAACTACATTTACAAAAGTTTCACTTTATCAGCTTAACACAAAACCCAGTGGAGGTGAAACGGAAGAGAGCAGAGTGTGGGTGCAGACTCGGACTTCACAGATAAAGAGAAATTGAATTTAGGGATGAGCTGGAGGACGTAACGGATCGGAAGCATCAGCTTGTTTGATAAGAGAGCTGTGACGCCCCCGGAGGGGAGTTTTGGACGTGTTTGAATAATAAACTGAGAACAATTTGCGGACTTCTTACTGTAAGCATCATGTCTCGTTCACAACTTCTGATTCTTCTCCTGTGCTGTTTACCTTTGGCAGGTACGTAGGACACACACAAATACTGTTTTCAGTTAATGTGATCACATATTACAAGAGGACCTTTGAACAATGTTACATCAAATGTAAAGTCTGTGACATGCAAAGTGTCTTCATGTCTGTTCTACTTAAGGCAGAATATAAATGTTTAAATGTGCACAATTTAGAAAACCTTGAGGGAAAAAAGTTTTTCGGTCCAATCCAAAACCTTCAGTGAAACTAATGAAAAAAATATTTTCATGACTTTGTATAAAGGGTTGGAGTTTAAACAGCTTTAGTATTCACAGAAAGTCTCACAACCTCACAGTTCAAACCTGACCAATAAATTGTCCAACTGAAAGATTAGAAAATATCTTTTCATCCTTCGTAGCTTTTAATTTTTTTTCATTTATAGGGACATCTCATGTATTACTCAACTTTTCTATAAATGTGCCAGTGTTAGCCAGTAGGTTAATTTTTAGCTATAATCCTTTGGAAGGTGTTTTGTCACCCATAGGCTGCCGATGGCATGACCACTTAGATTCCAACTTGAAACTGCTTATAAATGGCGAACGTAGAAAGTTACTCTTTTAAAGAGATTTTTCCCAGGTTTACTCTAATAACATCCGCAAATTTTTTTTTTTTTTTTTACAGTGAATTGAAGGATACCTTTTAAAACTGTCGGTGTAAATTAAAAAAGAAGGGTCAATATATCATTATGTGTCAATACTGGTCTGAAAAATGCAGATTTGGTCTTTTCATTTTTCTGTTTTCTGATTTGAAATGTATTCTTAAAGTACAGGAAGCAAAACTCTAAATTGCTGGATATGTTTTTGCTTGACAAAACTCTCCCAAGAAAACAAGGTCACAAAAGGAAGAAATCTATGGCTCTTCTTTTCTGTTTGCCTGAGACAGTTGGCATAACAAGAACATCTCAAAAAACTGGAACGCCTTAAGGTCTTCTAACGTGCACAGGTGGACCGTCTGAACTTGCTCTGACGCCAAGGGTCTCAATGCCTTTTTTGAGTTTTTCAACAAACATTTAGCTGTAACAGTGAATCAGCAATGTGCTTACACACATGCATTCATTGTCACCTAGATTCTTAGTGTCTTTCCCGTTGTTTCCCTCAGCCTGTTTGCGCTGTTACACCTGCGTGTTCCCTGCCATCTCTCCTCTGGACTGCTTTAAGTTCCCTCAGGAATGTCCGGCTGGGCAGCGCTGCCTGTCGAGTACAGCGACTGGAAGACGGGGTGAGATCCTGATTTGTGTGTGTGTGTAGTAGCGAGAGAGAGAGAGAGAGAGAGAGAGTTTATTTCTGAGTCTGTAGATGTGATTATTTTCTGAAAATCTAGGGCATGATGGCCACAAATTGGCAGACAAGGCCTCATTGTACAGAACATTGTCTGGGTGCAAACTGAAGACACTCAGTGCTGTCCAGTCTCTATTATATTTACTATCATAGTGCTGTTCTGCTTCTGTACTCCAACCCACTGCATTAATTAGACCTGTGTACAAACTGCAGCCCTCTTTGTAGATAGAAGTCCTGCTCTGCTCATCTAATACACCCCAAATGCTCCACTGGCATCTAAATCTAATAGCCAATGTCTTATTTTATCACCTGTGTACTGGGCCAGCTCTGAGAGGCAGCTTTATTAAGTTACCTGAATAACTTCGCAGAGAAGAACCCAGAAAAGTCTAGAAGAACGACTTAAAAAGAATTGGTTTGAGTTTAAAATGAGATAGCGATAACTCAGTGAACCATCTTCTTTCTGAGCCAAAACAAAAAAGTAACACATCATTGTCTAAATATTTACAGACTGCACAGTCGGAGGTTTGTTGCATCCTTGCTTACTAAAATAAAGGCTGTGCCTGGTTTTCAGGGCCTCCTCTCGGGCCTGAGCCTCCCTCGTTTCCACATGTGTAAAGACAAAACAAGACAAAAGAATGACTCCATACAGAATTTCTCATCAAGCCGGTTGTCAGGTCACTAATGCCTGTGACGCCATCACATAATCTCTAAAAATAGCTCAGCGGGTGGGGCGCGATGCTCGCTGTGTCTCATCCAAGGCTAAAGCCCCTGTTTTACATGCACCTTAACCCATAAATGCTCAGGCAGTTTTCAGTGTGGAAGGAGCAGTGAAGAAAAGCAGTGACAGAGACTTTACACCTAAAATAATGTGATAATACCTGACTTACAGATCAGCAGCAGTGGGATTGGAATTTTTTACCATGCCCTCGTCACTACAATTCAATATATGACAGATAAAAAGCAGCCAAAACACACTTACATTGTTTTAGGGTTAAACTGTCATCAGCATTAACATAATGTCAAACAGAGACCAGTACATCATTGCAAGAACTTCTTTTTATCAGTTTACTAAAGAATATGCTGAATATGATTTCAGATCAGATGATAAGGTGAAATGCATTAGGCAGAAGTAGTAATTAATGCTAAACTAAACTTTACCAAATGGAAAAACAAACTGGTAAAAAATTTAAAAAAATTGGGGGACAAAATGTATTACTATGTAAGGAAGAAAAAAAATCCATAAAGATTTGATTAAAAAAATAATGACTGTAAAACTGTGTTGTAAAAATATAAACCATACTAACTCTGAAATTAAAAAATAACACATTTGTAGAAACAAAATATTTTACTTAGAAAATTCCCAACATCCTATAATGTAACACTCTCCTGTCAAAAAGAATGACTGCTGTTGGGAACACCAAAATTCTCATATACAACACAAACCCAATTTCCTGAAAAACAAAAATTGCTCTAAATTTTCGCCAACACAATACTTTCAAATTATGGCCTCTCTTTGCCTCCATAGATTGTTTGTCCTGTTTACTACCTAAACAAACTCTCTCTTTCTTCTGCTCTTGCAGGCGCACTGCAGTTGACCATGTACGAGAAGAGCTGTGCCATCCCCTCGCAGTGTGGAGTGAGCGGACAGAAATTCGCCTCGGGCCTCTACTTCAACTACACCAACGTGTGCTGTGACACAGACCTGTGTAACGGCGCCGTGTCCGTTGCTGCCCTCAGCTGGCGAGCAGGCGCCCTCTGCATGCTGCCTGCACTCGCTCTCCTGCTGGCCTGAGCGTCAGAGGTGATGACAGATTGGGACCAGCTTCAAGCCAAATTTCAAAGATGTAAGTGACCTGAAAGAGATGTGCACTGAACGGCACATGAAGACTAAAAGCTAGCATTGTTTAATAATTCTTGTTTTTAAGAAAGAAATAATGATGCACTGATTTAGTTTTCAGAAGCCCATATTTTGATATTTTCCTACTCATAGTATCCACTTGTCTCATTTAAAAGGCCAAAAAAAGAATTTTTTTAATAATAAAAAAAAAAATTTGAATTGACCAGCAACAGATTACAATTTTTCCTAACTGACCAAATATAGTCATGAACATGTCAGACACATACCATAATATATCTCACTTCTAGGTCTATTTGTTGTTGTTCTGGATCTTTCAGTCACATCACGTTCAGGAGGCAGCCTCGAGTGGCCATCTGAGGAAAAGCAGTTTTTGGCAGGTCACATAATTCTATTGACAACTGATTGGATGTTCAAGACTTTTCAGCACGCGTGTTCATGAAAGTTTAAGTTCAGAGGTTCACTTTTGACCTCGGAAAAAGAAGATAGTTGATGAAGATCATGCGATATGATAGAAAGATCCAGAACAGCTACTAAATGGTCCTTGAAGGGAGGTCGTTTGGTCAACTGCTGTTTCTGGACGAAAGCTCTGGAAGATACTTCATGCATCACAAGGTGATTGTATTTGAACTGCTTTGAAACTAAACCCATATGTTTTGTTTTTGTTTTCGACAATTCTCTTTAGTGTGTCATATTCAGTGTATTTCCAATTTGCATTAATGATGACAAAATAATGATGCTAACAAAATTCATGAACTACACTGAGATATTTTCACATTATTAAGCATCTCATCTGAGCAATAGTTTGTATTTGATATCAATCTACATGTATTATTTTTAATGTCTGTCTTTTTCAAGCTTTGAGCTGTTTGTATTGACAAGCAATTGTGTTAATCGAGCCTTTCATTTCCTGTCGTCTTTACCATCTCCATGTTGGTAAACTCAATATTTGTTAAAAAGTAAAAACACACATCTGTCATGGTTTGATTTATTATGAAGATATTTTTATTGGGATATTAATACATGTGTCATTGTTAAGAGCTTTTAAGTACAAAATACAATTAAGCCGTGCTATTAGTTTGATTGTCTTCATTGTTCATTTAAATCTATTGCTTTAGACTTTTAAGTGCAACTGCTTTTGACTACATGGCAAGCAGCAAGAAAAGGACGAAAAAGGCTAAAATACTTGTAGGGAAATGCAAAAGAGAAGAAAAAGCACATTATGGGTGTCATAACAAAGAAAATACATTTACACTGAGTTACAAAAAAGTTAAGAAAGTAAAGTGAAACAAGAACTAGTAAAAGTAACGTTTGAATGAATATATCAAGTTAAATGGTCCCTGAAATTTTCCTGCAGTAAAAAGTGAAAAACTCTTTCACCCTTGAACAGAAGATATACCAAACAGTTTTTTTTCCCTTTAAATGTTGGTCCATGTTAGAAAATAGAGGAACTCCGCAATAATTCAGTCGAGTAAAATATACAGTATCATTTCCTTGATCAACACTTACACTAGCAACCTAACAATTCATCAAAATAGGATTTCATTTGCATGAATAAAATCATGTAGAAAAATAACCAGCTGTGCTCACACCGGAGGTCTAAAATAATCAAAATCTGTGTACAGTTTTGTTTTTTTTTTTTTTTTTTCAATCATTTTAAATTGCACTTAGGTTTAATTTTTTTCCATCCCGCTCTGAGAGTCATGACACATAATGAGGCTATCTTGAGCTCACAACAAAGAGGCTCAAATTACTAACTTAAGTACAAATTAATTCTCAACAGCTAACAGTCTGTAAATGTCATTTTATACAGTGTCATGATGTTAATAAAATACTCTACATAAGCTGGTTTTACAGTAGGACAAGGCGTGTTAGTATTGGTTCCAGTTCTTCCCAGCGTTTCACTTTCACGTCACTTTTACAAGAAATTCAGACAAACAAACCTTCAAGTGAGGATTAATCCTACTGGCAACACATGACAATAAAGTGACAACCCGATGAAAGGTTTTTCTACTTAAAGGATAAGTCTAATGATATTAAAAATGTTTCTAATTTTGAACAAATCCCATGAAAAGACCAACAATGCTTCACCCTGCTGACGAGAACAGCCTGTGTGGCCAAATCCTGATATACAGTCACTGATTCCTCTGCTCCATTAAGCACCATTTATTTCCCAAATCCATTAACAACAGTCAGCAGCCATGCTAGCCGCTCTGACAATTCTGTGCTTTGAACTGATGCCCATTGTTAAAATGAGGATGCTAACACGCTCACATTGACAATGCTAGCACTCTGATGTTTTGCAGATAAAATGTTGGCCATGTTCAGGTCAGATAGTGGTTAACACATGCTGATGAAATTTAATATTCTGTGTTTCATTTATAGCCTTTCATTCATAAAGTTAGCTTTTCACTTCTAGCAATGACATTCACGCTTGACAAATCATAATCATGGTGCTCATTTGTGAAGATGATCGAAACTTGTAAGTATCCGAAACTTTGCTCATCGCGGCCATTTTTTTCTGCACAATTTTAAAACCCAATTTTAAAAAATCCAACCAGGACGTTGGCCAACAAAAATACATCATCCCTGTTGCACCTTATTCTCTCATAAACAAAAGAGTTTATGACCAAACAAATTAACTGTTTGGATTGACGATGACACTACATTTAGGTTAAAAGTAATTCTCATTCATCTTCTGGTGATATGAAGCGTGAGAACCACATTTCATGTCATTCCATCCCGTAGATGTAAAAATAATTTAATAACTTTAAACTGCAAAATTCAACCTCATGGTGTCAAATTTTTAAAAGCTTTCAAATGAATGTCCTCTGGTTTAAATAGGCTCTTGTTTTAGTGCATTTCCAATTAACTACAGAATATTTCCAGCCTTATTATTTATTTATTAATGGCCTACAATCTAAAGCGAGTGCTATTTTAATGTCAAACATTGTGCATGTTTATATTTAACTTCCTGATGCTTTTTTTTTGCAAAAGAACGGGCCTTGTGCTGTGAGCTACTGGAGGACAAATGCTTTCAGAGCAGCACTCCGCCTTTACTTCTTCATCTAAAGCAACTTTAGTTCAATCGCAACCTGATCTCCCTCTTTTATACAACACTAAAAAAGATCCTTCATACTGTACATGACAGGCAGAACAAGCTAAATTGTTGGCACAGGGCCCTGAAAGCAGATCACAAACAAGCTCGGTAATCTTTAATAATCCTTCACGCCTGCTGTGGGAGCTCAGAAAGGGGAAGCCCAGGTCTACTGAAACAGTTTCCTGTCTCTGTAACTGTCTGCAGCTTTGCCTCCCTAAAGGAAGAACGCTGCAGGCCAAAAAGGCACCCCGATACTCGACGGTGCACGATGAAGAATTAAGAAAATGTTATATTTAAGATGTAAGTCGGTTTGTAATCCTCAAGTGGTAAAGGCTTTGTTCCTTTTATAATAAAGACAACGTGAAGCATCTGTGATTGCAGAAAACCACAGAAGACACTTTGGCAGGTGAGCTGGTGCTGGCATGCATGTTTGCCGCCTTATAAAAAAACATTTCCTAAATACTAAGACTGAAAATGAAAGTTGAATCAGCTTGTGAGAGGCTTGCATAGTGAAAGCTTGATCAGGTAGGCAGCTTTGTGTCTGTTGAACCCTCCCTCCATTCCAAAAAAATCAAGAATATTCTGCAGCAAATGTTTACAAAAGGGAACATTTCCAACCTGACTGCTTATCTGTGATGGTAAAACTGTACACAAGCAAGGCTGCAGCTTTAAGTGTTTGAAAATGTTCGTGTGTGTGTGTGTGTGTGTGCACATGCACAAGTACAGTGAGTGTGTGTGTGAGCCTGCAAGCAACGTGATCAACAAGTAACCAGAGGTTTGTGAATGTCCTGAAGAGCTGAATGTCCAGGAAAAACTTGTTTGATATGCGGGCAGTCAACAAGCTTGTGAAAAGCTAAATTTAGCCACAGCTGACTTTTGTGCGCACGTTTGTTTATACATCAGCACTCCTGTGATTCCTGTTTTCCTTACTGATGTAAACTGATACACGTGGCATACAAACTGCATCCTTTTTCAGAGGAAACATGCATGAATGAACTTCTAAAGCAAGTCAAAAAGTCAACAGTTTTACATCGAATCACAGTAATTATGTTAACAAATAAATCTGTTGTGGTCTTGACTGGTCTTGATTAAAAAATCCGAGACTGAGAAAAGAGCGAGTCACAATGCGTTCGATTCCAAAACGACACCAGGACCTTAAAAAGTGGTCTTGAGACCGGCCTCGAGTAGTACTACAACACTAGTTCATGTATCTCACGTTATAATCCAAATACACGTAAATCTGGTCTTTTCTCTCCTTGGAAAATGTTTTTAATTTTTTTATGACTCATCCTGCACTCCAGGGCCTTACTAATTTTTCATCCAATGAAAATGCATTCTCCATTTTTTAAAAAATAATACAGACACAAGCCATACGGTTGGGATGCATCAGCTCCATCTGGGGGACAAACCTCAGTATGTTCTTCAACAGCAGCTCTGCAGGCTTCGGCACTTAGTTCAAACAGTTAGCTACAGGCAAACTCAAAAAATCTCTCATCTTTGTCCAATTTGTTGCTAAAATCCGTTGGAGTGGTGGAAGGTGGTGGCGGGAAGCCCTCCACAACAGAGATGAGGCTGTCAGCAGGCATAGCGTGCACTCAGCCCTACTGGCTACTGTGAATGTTGATCAATATAACATGTTTTTGCAGGAAAGACGTACATATGCGGAACTGAATCACACTCTGACTTCATTTTCACGAGGCCTCTAACTCTTCAGAGAGGAGATATCAACTTTTACAGCTGCAAAAAGCTATTATACAGCTGCAGTGAAAGCCTCCTGGGAAACAGTTTGACCATGTTGCTTGCAGTGTGTGTGCAGGTGAGTAAATGTGTATTTTTGTGCTTTTGCGTGTTGTTCTGCTGCTGTACTCATGACATGTGCATCCCGTCATCCTCCTACTTGAGAGCTTTAGCTACAGAGGAGTAGGCGATGTGGATCTCGTTGTCGATGGGGCAGGTGGAGGAGAACTCCTCCCTGGCGTACGCTGCGTTCAGGTACCTCCAAAGGTTCGTCAGAGACTGAGGGATGCTGTAGCTGCGGTATTTCAAACACACCACCTGCAGAGAGAGGAGGAGAAACAGTTGGAGAGACGCAGGCGACAAACTATGCTAGACACAAGCCCTCAGTTTAATCTACTCATCCCCGGCTCCCCTGGGCCGCACAGCTCCAAACAGGAGATTACCTTCACGATGTGAAGCTTAGGCAGCAAGTTGCAGTCAGCCAGAGTGAGCTCTTG
>JAQLOL010000008.1:6997825-7011226 GCA_029783665.1 Naso thynnoides | reverse complement strand
GGATGAGGAAGTGACCTCATCGGCACTATTCTCGTCGATCTCGTCAGGAAGTGGAGAGCCGAGGTAGTCATCAAGCTTCTTCAGAGCCTTGTACAGACCTTTCTCTAGATCTGAGCACATGTGCATACACACAAATATAAAAAACTCAGACAAAAAAAAAGGCTTGATTTCAAACTAATGCAATCATTGTTTATATTTTCACTTGATACATTAAACAAAGACACATTTTTGACCTGACAACAGTGACATTTACGAGATCACCCAACAGAGAGCAGCAGGTGACCTGTTTGCACTGAGGCAGAACAGCTCAGACATAATGTTCTTAACACGGACGCTCCCTGCTGGTTTCTGTCCTTCACAGAAACAGGGGGAGCAAAATTAAAACCGGGTCTATGGTAAATGTAAAAGACAAAGTCTGGATTTCATTCTATTGCAAAGACACTCACGGAGCTGATTATGAAATGTTAGATCTACTTACTCTCATTGGATGCAGGGACTGAGTTCTTGATATAGGCAGAGAATTTGGAGAAAACATCCAAGCCTGCTGTGTTGGACTCTGGGTTGCGAGCAGCCAGACGGGGATACCTGAACAACAGAGACATGTATGATGAGTCAGGTGCTTAAACCAATAAGATTCAAACAGGATGATGCAAAAACAGGAACCAAGGAAATAAGGCTGCAAAAAAACAGTTAGTTTCATTTTAGAATCAACTGACAGTTCTTCTCCAAGTACATCCACTATTGTTTGGATGACAAAACTCAGAAAATAAGTGGAAAATTCCTACAGCACCAGAATACAATCCACAGATATTCAATTATTATCAGACAGGACGAAGAAAAGCAGCAATTTCTCACTGCTGAGTAGCTGAAGCTAAAACATGTTTGGTGTTTTTGCTTCAAAAAATGCTACTGAATTATCAAAACGAATTGCCTATTAATATTCAGTTATCCACTAATTCTTTCAGCTCTAAAAAAACCCCCAGTGATTTTACCTTGGAGGGCAGAGATTTTCCTCCAGGAACTCCTCAATCTTGTTGGTGTCAGTTTTCACTTCGCTGCCGTACAACAGGAAGGGAGGCTGGGCACCCGGAGCCAGGTCCTTCAAGATGTCTGGCTTCCTACAGGTGGATGGACAAAAGGAAAGTTCAAATGGACATCCAGCTAAAGAGACAGACATTTAAACAACACAGAGATGGAAGGAAGGGAAAATAAGGAAAACAACCTGAATGAATAGGAAATTACTCATGTTTGCATCTACAACAAAAGCCAGAGTGGCTTTAAATCTTTTGACACTCAATATTTGAATGAAATGGAAATGAATTGTTTCAGTGCATTAAAACAGTGGGCGGACATTCCTCTGTTTTAACAGAAACCTGCAGGACACACATGTCGGCTCGAACAAACTCACCTCCTCATATCCACTGTGGTAACATCAAAAGTGACTCCTTTCAGCCACAGCACCATGAAGAGACGCTGGGAGAAGGGACAGTTTCCGATGCTCTGACCATCGCTCCCCGCCTGACACACAGACACGGAAAATATGCACAACTTTTATCATTTCCCCCCTTCTTATAGAGTTGCTTACAAGTACATGTTTTGTAATGTCACTGGGTGGAGACATGCGTCATTAAATATGTTTTTTTTTCAAAAATGTTAATATTTTCTGGATTAAATGTTTCGTTGTTTGGTCAATAAAAGGTTGAAAAAAAATCAGTTTTTCACAGTTTTCTCCAGCTCATCATGTGTTTTTGAATTAGCTGGAACAATTTTAATGGTCAATTGATCACTTTTCAAGCAATTAGGATAAACTGTCTCTGATTCCAGCCCCTTAAATGTGCAGATTTGCTGCTTTTCTTTATTTTACAACATTGCACGCCCGTGTATATTTCATTTTAGACTAACAAAACAATCAGTTTTAAAATGCTACACCGGGCTCTTGAAAACGGTGATGTCCATTTTTTAAACATTTTTTGATCATTCCACGGATCAAATGATTGATAAAGAAAATGATCCGCAATCGCTTAATACTTAACATTGAGATAATAATTATCCGCAGCTTGAAATGATTATTTCTCGCATTTCTGTGGAGCTTCTCACTCAGGAAATGATCAGGCTGCTTTACATTTTAAAGCACATATGGCTGCAGGAAGTCATATTTCAAGTTCAGTTGCTTTATATTTTTGTACCGTGACCTCAACAGCACACAATATAATCTTGTTGGCAGTTACAGTGAGTCAGGAAACCGCTCACTTTCTGTGACCGAGGCCGGTGTGAATAATGACTTAATTATCTGTTAGTTAAGATTTGCAGGTGTCACTGAGCAGTTTGATAGGAGACCAGAATTTGGAGAAGTTACAAAAGCATCTTTCACCCTTGAAGAAGAAAAAAAAGTGAAGGGTGGCGCACATGTTCACATGTTCATACAGAGGAATCATTATGGAACTTGTGTGAGAGCATGAGGGGAGGCAGAGAAAGCCATTTTGGTCATATTACAGCATGTTTTTGGCTCCAACAACATGGGATTATCCTGCCTGACCAACATACTAAATATAGATTAAAGTCGGCCGCACATTATCTTAACGTGCATTTAATTAGATTAGTCTCACTGTCATTTATAAGCCGGGTGAGTCAGCAGAGGTGGTCGGACTGATATGAATGCTATGTCACAAATGGTAATTCTAATTTAACTCATACAAGGTGACTTTAAATCCACTTTTACGTGTGGCAGACATTTTATCAGCTTGTAACAACAATAAACTCTGAGTGCTGAAGATAAGATAACACACCTCATTACGCACTGTTAAATAAACTCATGTCACATAATGTGGCGGGTCCCTCTGAGGACGTGAGGTTGTTTCATGTCATCATTCCGCCGCTTACCTTCACGAAAAGTTCAACTTTGGGCTGATTGGCGTCGCTCATCTTCACCTGCCGATGCACGAGACCTTTTATGAAGCGGAAACGGACATATTTAGAAGTTAAAATAACACACAAAAGGCAAAGAGTTGTTTTTTTTCTAAAGGAGAAGCAAACGAGGCGAGCTCGTAACTCGGGCAGCCAAGCCCATCTTCCGCTACAAATCCCAGTGAGTAAATGACAAATGACACGTTGGAAGAGCTTCACAAGCGGCGCAAACGTCACACAAAGCAAACTTCAGCATCTTAGCACCTCGAAATATGAAATTACAGCCGGTTTAAAGTCTGCAGAACCGACCTCAGAGTGCTGGAAGTTGTCGCTGACGGCTGTGGCTGCCCGCTGGCCGTTTCCCCTCCTTGTTCTGCTCTCTCTCAGTCGGCTGCAGCTACACACGCATCAGCGCAGCGCCTCCATTTCCTGGTGCTGCGTGACGGCGCGAGCGTTCAGCAAATACAGCCGCGTTCAAAAAGCGCGGCCTGGCTTTGAAGTCGGAGGGGATGAAGAGGAAGAGGAGGCCAGGCAGGGTGGCGTCAGGCAGTGATGGAAGACATATTCAGATACTTTACATAATAACAGTATGGTCCTGCATTGAAATGAGAGAAGGCTGCTGAAGATTTAGCAGAAAAATATTTGCATCGGCCTTCATTGCCCATCAAGTAGCCTAACTGTCACTCATTATGCAAATGGGCTCAACAAGATATTATTCTGTTTTTATCACTGACGAATCACAGCCTACGTGGGAAAGCATTTTAATTTGAAATACAATCTTCAGGGTCCTCATTGTAGGCTCACAGGCAGTCCTACTGATAAACATATAGGCTATTCTATTAGGCTGAATTAAATATTAAATAAAAATAATTAAATAAAGCATATTTTATGGTCTTTTATTATCTGAAAATGGTACTTTAAGTAATAAATGTAGCCAACTCACTATGAAAAGTAACACTTTTGAGAGTGTTAAATTTTTTTATGCCTTTTTTTAATTGTTAGGCCCAATCGATAATAATTTGCACTCAAAAAATATCATCCTGTACAGAAAAAAAGCCAGGTTGTTGGTTTTGAAGATAGTTAATCCCAACACAATTTTAAATATGAATAGGTCTGATTGGCAACATAACTATTAAAACACTTGTAAGAGTATATGGAATCAGTATTATTATATTATAAATTGTTCAAATGCACTGTAGCCTGTAAAATCTAGCATTAGCAATAGCTGGTAAAAGCATGAGGCAGGCTTAAAATAAAGGCATTTTAAGACATTTTAATTTGGCTGAAATCCACAGCGTGCCCTGTATTGTTAAATAGACTACATCCAAAGAACACCTGTAGCAAAAAGATCTATCTGTGCTCATCTTCAATATTTTGGTGCAATATTCTGATCATAATTATAACTCCATGAGCTGTACAACACGTGTTGCAGTATAGTCCAGAGCCAGTGGAGGGTGATATTGAGCTTATTTGTTGTTGCTCTCGGGGATTAAATGAAAAACTGTAGTGAGTCTGGAAACTCAATCAAGTGTTATTAGGGAAGTCCTGCAGGGTTTCCAGTCCATTTGGCCACTGCCACTGACAGTCAAAGACTTAAATTGTTAAATACAGTGTGGTTTCCTGTGGAGGCTCAAACTGGGATTCAGAGACTTTCAGGAGTCAGCAGAGGAGAGCAGTTTAATCTCTTTAACCAACGGTAGTCTGAGAATCCAAATTCTAATGAGAGGTTTTATTTTTCAGTGTGATCGGCCTTCACTGAGACAGACAAAAGCATTCCAGAAATATTTATTAAGTGTTAAATGGGCAGTTCATTCAAGAACAAAACAAAAAAAACATGATCATCATAGAATAATCTTAACATACACATCCAGTTTCAATATTTAGTACAGTTTTTATTTAGTTTAAGTGATTTATTTAACTGTCATTATTTTATTGTATTTCAGGTTATTTTGATTATTTACTATTCGCAAAAATAATGTAGCTTGGTAGACTTTTGGGCTGTTTTCTTATTTTTATGAAAACACTGAACGCAGTTTCTGGGCATGCTTGCTGTGGCGTCGTTGTGTAGTGTTGTCAGCCTTGCACTAGAGGGCATTCTTTGTTTTTTTTTTTAAACACTTGCAGGCGGAGTGGTGAACAGGATTAGGTGCTCAGGTTGCATTGTGGACAGTGGCTGACAAACATTATCAGAATGTCAGAGCACAGATCTTTCTTATACAACAACCCCTGTACTTAAGACAGTGCTGTTCCACTCAGAAACTATGGGGGCGCCGTATTGCACAAAATAGAAATTTTTTACTGTTGTGCGTCTCTGTGAATAAAAACAACTCCTCAGGCTCATCAGTTTTTTTTTTGTTTGTTTGTTTTAAGAACTCATAAATACTCATAAATTAAGAATTTATTCCTTGAAAAAAGTTTCTTTTTTGTTGTTGTTGTTATTGTTGTTTTTTTTGCCGTATCAAAAATAAAGAGCAGGCATGTTTGATAAACTAAAAAAATTGTTTAAATGAGAAGATTTATCAGTTAGTCTAAGGTCTAGCTAAGGAAACTGTAGACCGAGATCTATGCAGTGTTTCACTTTATTGAAGCTTTTGGTCTGTCAGAAATTAATCAGTATTACAAGATTTAACAAAGCAAAAGCAGTCTCAAGTAATAACCAAAATTATTAATATCTTTGGCAGTGTGCAATACACCTGTGCACACCCTGGTAGTAGAAGCTCTGTCTGTTGGGAATCGTAGTCTTAAAGTGCTAAATTAAGTAACGTGAGGCGTACAAATGGAAGCCACACTTGTAAAATGGGTGAGTGAAAAAGTATCTTCAGTACGAAAGCACCTTAGACAATTTTTCACACAGTAAAAAAACTTTGAGCAGGATCAGGCTGTGGCCGTCATCAATCAGAGCTCCCCAGATTTATAAGAAAAAAAAAAACATCTTAAAACTGAAACAATAAAGCACTATGGACGGCTATCATGCACCATAAACCCCAAAGTCTGTATCAAAAATCAAGAGAATAAACAGCTTCTAATTTAAATATAACTCAGCAAAATCCTTGTTTAGGCCTAAATGTGTATAAATTGTCAATCTAAAATCTTTTTCTTTAGCATATCTTTCTCTCAATTTTTATCCATCATTACTTAAACACATAGTAATAGGACAAATCTTAGTGTAAATAAACATTTACAATGTATAATTTTAAGTTGTTATTTTAGGAAGTGCAAATAGTTAAATTTCCACTTAGGAATTGTTGCACAGATCATAGTAGTTAAACTACAGTTCAGACATGCTCCACAAAGAGGACAGAGCAGCAGCACAGAGGGCCACAGTCAGAGGGAGCTGGACAGAAGTGGCTCCATTACATAGATCAGTGTCACAGCAGGTGAAACTGCTGGTGTAACCTGCACCCAGGATGTTGCCAGTCAGCGTCTTTTCACACAGGTCTGTGTCCAGGCAGCCGCGGATGTGCAGGGTGACGTCTCTCGTAGCATTGAACTCTGGGAGGATCGGAAACGGAAAACTGCATTCACACTTGGTTTTAAAGTGATTCCGATGATTTTGTTTCAGTGATTTGCACACAAACAGACCGCAGAGACACTTTGACATTCACGAGCAAACAAGACTAATGCTGAGCTAACTGTTACATGTTTTTTAGGGCTCAGTCACAGACGGGTGCGAGGACCCTTTCATTTTCTCAGAGCTCTTCCTCTTCCTATCATTGAAGTAGTTGTTTGAGAGTGCAAACATGCTCAAAAAGTCATGAAACTTGGCACAAAATTCAGTGAAATGGTGAAGATAAATTTCTAATATAGGTTTTGCTAAGGAAGTGGTTCCCCCTAAACTACAGCCCCCTAGGACTACTTTCATTTACATCTATCCAATTGGGTACCTCTCACACCCTAACTCTGATATACAGAAAGCGTCTTGGAATCATTGGCTAAACTCAACAGGAAGGTAATTCATTGAATTTTTCCACGCTGCTTGCCGCTTCAATACCCCCCCACTACTTATGGACTCACTGTGTCTGATCACTGAATTGATTTTTGTGTTCTTGTGTACTTCTTAATGGATCTCAACACAAATTTTTCACTTGTCATGTTTTGTTCATTACTTTGTTTTTTTCCTGGCGTGAGGGACATCAAAAGTGCTTTGAATGCTAGTCTGTGCTTGTCCAGTTCTCTTGTTACTGTACTTGTTTATTTTTACATTACATTTACTCTAACAATTTATTTTTGTATCTCATCTTTTTCATAATACTTGTCACTAATGATGCATTACATTTGAACTGGGAAGTCAGGATTTTGGTGTTGCCAGTGGGAAATTTCAAGTGGAATACTCTCTGACATTGGAATTCCAACTCGGGAGAACCTCACTAACCCAAACTTCAAAGTCCAAGATGGCTGTTTCCTACATCATTAATAGTTAAAACTGTAGTAATGTACCATTGCCAGGGTACCTGTTGAACTGCAATGCACTGTTACCATCTTGTAATGTGAACAATGGCTAATCTGGTTGCAGAAAACCCAACTTCTGACTTCAAAGATGAATGAAAGTTGCATAACTACTGAATTAGTTTTCCAGTACTATTTTATAGCTTAATATTTATCACATGGTGCAATTTAAGGTTCACTGAGATCACTTAATTGCCATGGAATCAAAGGTGTTTAAACTTTAAGCCCTTTTTGAAAGATTAAACACCTACAGTTTGTTATTTTGGCAAGTTAGAAGGACCATGTGATAAAATCAAAAACCTTAAACAACAGGCCTAAAAAAACACAAGTTACTGTATATATGTATATATTACTTCTTGTATTTACTTGAAAATGGTCATATTGTGTGTTGTAGTAGTTTCCTTACGTGCTTCTCCCCGGAAGCAGCTCTCAGTCCCATTACTACATGTGACATCACTTCCAAAAAAGCATGTGTTGAAAATACCAATCGGGCACAGACGACAGGTCAGGCATTGTGCTGTTCAGGGTAAAGACAGAAGAAAAAGATGATCATTAGAGCCACAGTGACTCACCCAGGAACATTTCGCTTTTGAAGATTTTCAATGCAGATATCCACAGTACTGGGAAATCTGCACCAACCAGCATATTAGATACAATCACACCTTTTTAAGACAAGTTGTATAACTCCATACAAACTCTCTATTGTTTCTTGTTCTATTTTATAAAAGGTTCTGGTATTCCTGTTGTTTTTGTGTATGTTATTGTTTGCTCTCTTTTTTTTTTTACTGTTACGTAACTCTGTTAAAAGGGTATGATGGAAATAAATTTATAAGCACTACTATCAGATGTCCTATTATTTTAATAAACTGGGTTGCAATGGGAGTTTTTCAAGCAGACCTCATCTGTTGTCATCTGTTTGAAAAGTAATGATGTCAATAAAATTCAGAATTTTGATTGGATGAGGTAAATTTGTCTCCTCTTATGATTTTCTTTTTTTGTGTACACATAATTTAATAATAGTAAAAAAACATAATTTTTATTTAAAAGACATTTTTATTCCACAACAATAAGAATTAAATTGTATGACGGCAAGGATTTCCTTTTGAAACCTAAGTTTTCTTCATTGTAAATCTCTATATTTGCCCATTTTCACCCTTGAACTTATTAAAACATTACCCATTACATACCTGCTGCGATGAAGGCACTCAGGACAATGACTGCTCTACAGTAGTTACTCATCCTCCTTGGAGTCACAAGGTTAACAGATTCCTTTTGCAAAAATTATTTTAAAGGCTTAAATAGCTGTCTCAGACAAATGAGCTTCTAAAAAAGCAATGAAAGAGACTTCAGCAAAGGCACAGTGGAGAACTAGCATGCAAGAATGAGGTTCATCAGGTTTTTGTCTTTTAGCAGAGTGAGGAGGAAGTATCCTCTCATTGCTGGAAAACTCCACTGAAAAACATCTACAGCCTGGAGGAAAACTCATTAAGCATTAAGATAAACTTTTATTATTTGTTCACCTAGTCTAATGTACATACAGTAAGAAATTTCATGCATGCTAATTAAATGCAATTTATTATTACACCAACTTTTATACTTTGTCCATAAAAGTGCAGTGTCTACATCATCTTCAAACTTAATTTTAAAGCATTTAGTCTTTAGCAACAGATGTATCACAATTGAACTGTTCAACTTTCATCAAATAAAGCCAACACCTAGTCATGAATATAGTCTTTTTGTTTTTAAAGGCCTCAGGTGCTCCAGACTGCCATGAGGGCAGTGCCCAAAGCAGCAGTGAGAGGAAGCCGGATGGATGTGGCTCCGTTACACAGGTCAGTGCTGCAGCAGGTCTTGGTGACGGTGTATCCAGCAGTCAGCAAGGCTCCTGATTCAGTTTTATTGCAGAGAGATGAGGCCAGGCAGCCTCGAGTCTCCAAGCTCATCAGTCTACTGACGTTGAAGGCTAAAAAGGGACAACTATTTGATTATTATTTGCAGTATTGGAAGAAACACTGAGATACTTTACTTAAGTAATTACTAATTTTACTTAAGTAACTACATTTCAAATCCTATTTAAGCAAAAGTGCAAAAGTATCAGCCGCAAAATGTTCATACAGTATCAGTAGTAAAAGTTCTATGGTAAAGTGGCTTTTGACAAACATATTACTATAATAAACTAGTATGAATTTCGGTATTAAGTTTTGGGAAATTTCTTTATTAATGATAAAGCCTCTTTCGGCCTCAAACAGTTAGCCTATATGAATGAGATTTTTTGGTGGGAATCTTTTAAAAAGTCACAAATTAAAACTGTTGGGAACAACTGATTAAATCTCGAATAAATTCTCATAGTTTCCAAGCTTATTAAATGTCTTTGATGCAGGCTACCCTAAAATACTGTTCAGTAGCAACTATACAATAAATGTAAGGGTGTCAGAAGTAAATATTTTTCTCTGAAAGGTAGGCTAGTAGAGTAGAAGTACAATGCAACAGAGAGTGCTGAGTCTCGTTACATTACCTCAAAACTGTGGGACCTACTATAGACCTACTTAGTTACATTCCACTACCATACAGGCTAACTTATCTACTGTATGTGCTCTATGTCTGACCTAGTTGTCCTGAAATGGTTCTCTGCATCACTGTGCTTGTCATTAAAGGGTTCATAGCCTAATGTTTAATTGCTTTTGGCAACAAGCAGGCTATTGTGCTAAGTTGTGGCAGCTTTTCACAACAAAGGCAAGTAATGTCAAGCTGAAAGTGCAGAGTGTTGAAGCGAGGCTGACTGAATTGCATAAATCACACATCAACACTGGCTTTTTAAATGGCTGATTATTTCCCTCAAGCTTAAAAAAAAAGTCAGAGTATTACCCTGTTCCTCACCTTGCTATTTAAGGTATGAGATTTGCGTCCAGTATCTCTCTGAATGTAGGCTGGCTAGCATGTCTTAGCTGATACATATAAACCTTATGTGACATAAGATGATGGCCATTAATTAGCAGTACAGCCTAGCTGAATTTGCTTATTCATTTCTGGCTGAGAGTTACACATTAATACCTCTCTCGTGTCTGTCTCGCAACTATGAAGCAAGAGCTACGAGGTGGTTAGCTTAGCTTGGTATTGCAGTAAAGCAGGAAAGAAAAGCTAGCTTTGACTCATAGCTACATAACAAAAACAAAAGGCATGCCAAGTCTTCATAGTTTACTTGTACACATTTTCACACATTAACACATTTTATTTGTTCAATATGTTGGTCTACGCAAACAGAAACAAAATTAAATTAAAAATTACATAGTGAAGTTTTCTTACTGTTGCTATACAGGTTAATTATATCCTAGCTAACAACAGCAAAGTCTTCTATTTGTAACTTACTATTTTGTTAAAGTTCATATAATAAAAATGAGATTCATCACACTAATTATGCAATGTTAGAAAGGACAGTGCTGGTAGATTTATTATTTTCAGTTTTTATTAATATTATTTAGGCTATCATTAATCAACTTCAACCTAAATTCAACTTCATATTTAGCGAACAAGCATGTGGGTGGTCTCAATGTTTTAATGTAGGCTAAATGAACTTCATTTAAAATGTGTCTGACTCTCTCTTTAAAGAAGTGACATAACGATTGAATGTTTGACTTCTTCACTAACAGATAAGCCTAATATAGTGTATTTGATTTGAGCCAAAATCAAAGAGGCCTACACTCTACAGCCCTAAAAAAAAGAAAATTAAAATAAAATGAAATAAAATAGATCAAAGGATAAGGAAATCCCAGCCCACATTTGCCATAGGCTGGGTCATTTATCATGGAACATATTATAATGTGGCATACCGATAAAATTGCTACTTTCATCTGTTTTGGCCATTTCTCTCCAAGTTGAGAATGTTTTTTTTTTTTGTGGCAAGTAAAAGCACTGTCTGTTCTTAAAAGCCTTTACTGTTGGCATGTTAATTAGATCAATCAGGCCATTGGTTTAAAGAACAGTACAGCATTCATAAGTCATGTAGTCACAAAATCAGCTGACTATGACTCAGCATCTTGGTTCAAATATGTTTTGCATGGGTGTCAGAGCTTTCCACTTGCACATAAATCCATTAGCAAAAACAGTAAAATAAGTTAGTTTGAAGATAAAAAGACTGCACAGAAAAGCTTTTACTATGGAAAACTCTAGACTGTAGCTTTGTCAGATTTGTTAAGTACAACATATATGTATTATTAAATGGTATGACTTAAAAAAACATTGCTATGGGTTCTTACTAGTCTTGTATTTGTCCAGGCCTATATATTTAGCAAAAAATAATTGGTTGATTGCTGTGTTTGATGGTTCGACACACCTTGGTCTGTGCTGTCGGAGCAGGTTTTACATCTTTAGCATTGTCAAACAATGTGGTTAGAAAACTTTTCCAAACTCAGCAGAGTTGAGTAACAATGTAATTATTGTGCAAACATAAAATGGCCCAGGTCTGCTGGCACTTCTCCACAACACACAACATTTTACTGAAAGTCTTTTACACTACAGCTGTAGTATTAGTTTAGTGCAAGGCTACAGAGGTCAATGAATGATCACTGAAATGTTACTTACCCAGTTTTCCCCAGTAGCAGTTAGGCTGAGAGTCACTGCAGGTCATGGTGGATCTGAACAAACATTTACCCATGATTCCCACTTTGCAGTTATTACAGGTCAGGGACTCACCTGCGATCCAGAACAAAGGAGAGATTTAAGAGAGCAAGGGAGAAAAGAGAAGATGCTGTAGACAAAGATAAAGTGACACTTGGATCATAATAAAGGGGGGAAAAAAACCCTCTTACTTTGAAAATGTTTCTGAGTTGGAAAAGGCAAACCTTGGCAATGCCATTGATACAATCATCACCATACATCCTTTGTTTACTTGTTTTCATTTATCTGGACTCAAAGTACTCATAGACCAAATATCTCTTCAGAATACCAAGATCTCAGTTTTCTCTCTGTTTAGCTGAAAGAAGTTTGCTGCCATCTAGTGGTTAATTTTGTCCAAGCAGCTGATTATGAAGTCTATGGTTGTGAATATAAAATAAAAACATGCATGTCATCGGCAAAATTACGGCTGTTAGTGTTACATTTGACAGTAACGTAGTCAAGGTGAAGTATATGTATATTTAAAAGAAGAAGACCCAGGACTGAGCCTAGTGGGACCCCAGACTTGGGACTCATATCTGTTGAAGACATCTGTGAGTGTGACAAGTGTTGATTTCACAGGTAGATTCTAACAGGTAGACACTCCCAGATTCTTAGCCTCTTTAGCAGGAGCCCATTTACTTAAACAATCTCAACGGAAAGGGACAGCAGAGAAAAATTTCTGCCACTTCCGTTTGTTATTTATAGGCTACCTTTTATTGCTGTGTATAACAGGAGCTTCCAGTTTTTTATGACTTTGGATTCTGCTACAGTTATAACCAGGAACACTGAATTCATGAGACAGCAGATATCCAAACCATCAAATACATTTAAACAGTCACTAACTAAACTCAATAAATTTTTCGTAGTATTCAAAAAACAACAAGACTTCACAATTGAATGACAAAATACGTCCGAACTACATCATCCACCTGTACCTTTAAAATTATTACAAATAATGGTAACACTGTCTATGAAGTTTGTTTCTATAATGCATTATAACACATTATTAATATACAAAACACATTATGAACACACTTTAATGTAATGAAGTAGTTATGGTTATGGTTAGGGTTATGGTTAGAGTAACCCTAACCCATCTTATAACAAAAATTGTGCAGCCCTCTAGGTGCGTTATGACGCACTATAAGTATGTTCATAATGCATTGTAGATGGATGCTTTCAGTAAAGTGTTACCCAAATAATTGTTGAAAAAGTAATCCATTTTATGATGTGATTTAGACTCCGGCACACTGACAATTTGTTAAAGTTTAGAAAAAAATTGTAGTTTTGGTTAAAATGTTCAGGGACCATCATCATCATAGTTACAATAATTAAAATGGGTTAAAGGTTCAGGAAAAATCTTGTCATGCACAGAAAGTTAATTAATTATTTGAAACA
>JAQLOL010000008.1:6932703-6997725 GCA_029783665.1 Naso thynnoides | reverse complement strand
ATTCACCTCTTATCATTAAAATACCTAAGTAAACCTTTAGATTAAAATATACTTCCATATACTTTTTTTAGCGTTTCTGTTGCCCTCTTTTGCTAAACATCAACGTTGTAAAGTAAACGTTAACAGCTTTGCTTGTAAAATGGGCTCATGTTCATTTTTCATTTTTCTCATTTTTCAGAGCTAGTGTTTGGTTTGTCTATTCTAAGCTACTGTTTCGTACATTTTGGTGGTGCAACATGGCAGACTGCGTGGAAGAGGACCCCCTCCCTCTGTAGATATTAAGGGCTCATTTTAAGGTTATGAAAACATGATAGCTTTTATTTTCTGCTTATACACAGATGAAAACATCGCTAGGAATGTTATATTCTATTTGAACTGATACTGAACCTTTAAATGTTTTTAGAAATGTTATTGTCAACAATAATATCTTCCTTATAAGGGAACAGTTAATAAATGAGTTAGATGCATGCTTGCAGTGCATTATAAAGCATTTATTAAGTGTCTATTAACATGCATAAATTGCTCACAGGTGGTTAACATGATTTATACACGGGATAAAAATATTCATACATGTTGTGTTTTGAGGCTAATTCTTGATTTGTGAGTGGTAGCTTAAAAATAAAATTAAATAATTACTAAAGGTCCTCTCACTATAGGCCAATATTTTCCTTCCTTACTTTCAGCTGCATCTCATGACATCCATCAGTTTTTTTCTTTATATAAAACCTTAACCAATAAATGTATTGACTTTAAATATCTAGACCTTACATTTTAATTCTTACATATGACAGTAATTATAAAATAGATTTCATATTGTCTGTCACATTACAGAATCACCATATTACATTATGAATTATTTATTATTTCTATAATTCTTGACAAATGCATCAACACACATAAATAATGTCATAATCTACTTAGAGCTTCACTATAGTGTTTTAAAACATATATATTTAATATCCTGTGAATTTATATGTGTATTTAAAATAAACTGAAAAAGAACTGCACCATGGCAGTCAGCGTTTGCTGCAGAGTCATTTTCACTTCAATACCCTGAACCTCAGAGTCAGTGTCTTGCTAGCTCACACTAGGTTTTGGTGTGCAGGGCATCTTTCTACCGAACTGATGCAGAGTGCAAAAAAAGAGGCACCAAAGGCTTTGGCTGCCATCCACCCAGATCCCACTCTAGCCCGTGGACCGAGCTGCCTTTTACATATATTTAGCCTCAAATCATCCAAAGCCCTGGTGAGCTGCAGCTCTCTATTTTAAAGCCAGTTTCATAATCTTTATCAGGGAGGCTGGGGAGTTTAGCCAATGGCAACAATGGAGCCACTGGTCAAGTATGTATGACTCTGAGTCAACGACAAACGCTCCAAAAGTGCACGAAGGAGGAATCTTACTTGAGTTAATGACTTTACAAGTTTGAGAACTGCCTGGAGATTGATGGCCAGGCAGACATTACACAAATGATGCACAAAACTGTGCGTTACAGCCAGTATTTAACCTCCTAAACACATCTGAGTCTGCAGAGATTCCACAGCTCACGCTCATAACTTGATGTAGCAGCTTGGTGAAACTGCCTGCCGTTATGGATTTCCAGGGAGGAGAAGTTAAACAGCTATTGATTAAATAAATTAATAACAGCCTGGAGTAATGAGAATGTGAAGTGAGAGGTGTGAGATCAGACCCGGGTCGGAGAAGTGAATGTGGCACTATGAGGCCAGTCTGATTGTCCAGTGGCCCGCTGCAACAGTGACAGAAAGGAACAATGAGACATAACTCATCCAAAGAACATAGCACAAAGTGTCAGAGGGGTCACATGACTGTCTGCCTGTCTGACTGTCTGACTGTTGGTCTCTCTGTCTCTGAGTGGGCACGCTCGCATGCCCGAATTCAAGTGGCAGCCTCCGTGAAGATGTGGTTAGGCAGATTACATCCTAGAGAGAACGTGAGTGCAACATCCTACAGTGATGACTGCTCAGAGTGGATCAGCCTTCAAGTCTTAAAATCTCAGAAATAAAGCAAAAAACACAAAAGCCAAGACTAGACAAAGCTAGTCTGACCCACCGGATGTGCACTGTGGGTACAAGACCACCATTGGTCGAGTAGGTGTCAGGTGAGCTGCCCAGCATTTCCCACTCTTTTCGCTTTTTCTGCGTGTTACTGTGTCAAAGTCTCCACTGCTATGGAAAAAAAACAGTAAGAAACCTCTGAGCTAGCAGCCTACATGCTGGAAATAGCAAATTTTGATGACGGAGATTCAGACATTTTAACACCAGGGCTCTTTTCCACACATTTAAATCTTTCACCGAAACGAGTTTCCCACTGACACTATTTTGCAGAGGCACAGTGGCATTATCCAGAGCTTTGCGCTGCCCCTCACGACTGTGATTGGTTTAGAGAAAAAAGAAACAAGACAGAGTGTTTTTTTCCAGAATGTGTCTGTGTAGAGACAGACCTTTCCTCAGTGCTGAGTGCTGTGTGGAGAGAGGCCTGGTTACACGAGACTAGGACAGAATTTCAGAGCTTCAGAGCTTAATAAAGCAAAGGTGGAGAGACAGAGACAGAGCCTGCGAGGCTGCCTTGTTTGTAATGTTTGTAAAGTTGGCTTATGATTTGAAGATCATTGGTCAGATTGAGCAGATACAAGCAAAGGAATATGTGACTAAAAAAATCAGAAAAGTGCTTATCTCATTAAAAACTATTGTTAGTGCGCACTTGAATAAAGCTGCTAGTTACTACAAGAATGAATTTGCAAAATGGAACCTATGAAGAAAAAAGTTCAAGCTTTAGTGTGTAGAATTTAGTAGCATCTAGTAGTGAAAGGGTAGACTGCACCCGACTGAATTTTCTTCCACTGACCCTTCTCTTCCTGCCAGTGTGTGGTTTGTCCATTCAGGGCTACTGTAGAAACATGGCAGCAAAACATGGTGGACTCCTCTAACTCCTTCTTTTAAAACCCTCTCTGTGTGTGATGACCACAGTGTTTTATGGGACAATTTAAATTTTTCAAGAACAATTTCAACATCACCAGAGGCCCCATGATACAATAATACTGCATACTTGAGCCACAACACAATATTGTTTCAATTTTTAACATTCAATGTGAATGTGATAGTATTGAAATAACATACACTGCAATAAATCGCGATTTTAATAATCTTTTCCAACTGTAAATGAATTATGCCTCCAAAGGAGAACTTTGTCAACATCTGTTTTATCTAATAAGATCATCATCTTCATCCATTACTCCTCTAACTTTGGATCATCAAGCAGACTGACCAACACTGTCATAAAAACTTACCAATGCAACAGTTTAATTCATGTTTGTGACATCAGCTATTACTTTTATCTTTATTGTATCTGTACATCAATAGAATATTGCCATGCAAGATTTATCAAAAACTATCTGTATCAATTTTTCCTCAGCAGTGAGTGTGAGACGGCAGTTGGTTCAGGTGGTGCACCTATCCTCTTTCCCCTAGTTTCACATCTGTCTATCACTCCATCTCCATCTCTGCCTCTCTTACTTCTCTTCTATTATGTAACACTTTCAAATTATTGAAAGTGCAGCCCAGCAGACAATAACAGTAAATACAGGGTTTTTTTGTTGTCATAGAAATGTGATTCCTAATCAGGTTTATAGAGATATGCAAGGCATTTAGCTTAATTGTGTTTGGCACTTAAGTGCACTTCAGTGCCATTTGGTGCAATAGAAGAATTAATGATCTTAATATAATGCATTCGAATGGCCAAGAATAATGAGGCTGAAATATTTATCAGATGTTTTATGTAATGTCAAAGTAAAAATGAATGTTTTCCCCACAAGCAAGGGTTTTTATAGCTGTAATGCTAGTTCTGTTTTTCAAAATATTTATTATGCAAACATGAATGCAGGGAATTTGAAGATAAAGTGCCCCTAAAGATAAAGATAAACCTATCTGTGTATCGATAAAAGCACCTTTTACTGCTACTCTGGAAAATGTTTCAACAATGAATAATTGATCATTGCTGGTTGCACATCACATTAACTGCCAGCTGTCGCATCACAAACTGTGGACCTCAATCAGCAACTTAGCAACCAGCATACGCTCCATGACTTCCCGTTGAGAGACACTCACTGTTTGCCTGTCAGAGGACTTCTGGGGATCACACAACAACAAATAAATGTGTTGTGAAATATGCAGCACTGGGAAACATTTGGTTCTAATCACAATTAAAGTTCTGACTCAAGGAGCAAAAAAAGTGCAAAAGAGAAGAGAGTGAAAAGAAAAGTTAGTTTGGACTCCTTTTTATTACATTTCTGTATTTTAGTGGCTCTGTTTGGTTGCAGTGTGACACCACAAATCTGCATATGAATATGTGAAATTAAATAAACTCAAAAAAATAGAGTCATACCACTTTTATTCTGCTGATATTACTCACTAATTTTATTCCTATTTCTGCAACTTAATCATAATGTTTTATACCTCCTCATTAATTGCCATCACTATTTCCAGCAGCATTTAGTTAAAATGACTTGACTTATGCTAAAGTGCATCTGCTAATGAGCAGAGAAGTGTGAATTAAGGTGAAGAACACTTAACGCTTTAATCATAGTGAGGAAAAAACAATGTTGTCATACAAGTAAAACTGTGAATCTCTGTCTTGTCAAGTGTTGCCGGCAAATGCATAATTCATCAACTCCTAGTTTCCCATAATGAAATAATGTGTTTTAATTGCATGTTTTCCAAAGCTAGGAGTCTTTTCTAAACAAGCTTTCAGTTAGAGACAGGAGAGGATGTTAGAGAGAGAAATTGCTGTAGAGAAGCCCTTAAGAGGCCTCGAGGAGAGGATAAACCTGGCCAGTATGGGGTGCTGAAAGTTTAAAGTGTTTGAACAGGGTTTGGACAGACAGTCTGCAGGGAGCTGCACAGGTCAGTGCCATCACCAAAAGCCCAGCAGCCCAGCATATGTTCCCAGAAAACAACAAGCCTGATGGGACAAACAATCAGAGATAGGAAGTATTCTGATCATGTACTTAAGTAAAAGTAGCACAGTGTAGAAATACTCTGTTACAAGTAAAAGTCCTACACACAAATGTTCAGCGTGCACAATGTCTCATCTCAGAATACTATATATTACATTATTTGATTAGAATGACTATGGGTTTAAATGTACATTACTTCAATGCTGCAGCGGGTAAAGGTGGAGCTTAAATTTTCATCTTAATCTGTAATATTACATCATCATTTATTTGTTTATTATTCTGAATTTAAAAAGTAACTAGTAACCAGACTGCAGAAACTTTTCGTTCGATTATCCTTATGTTGTTTTCTTCAAAAATACTAAAAAGTTATCCCAAACTTGTAAGCAAGTGAAAATGGATAGTGCTGAGGGAGGAGTTTCTGCAGTTTTTGGCAGAATATATTTATTTGAACTGCAGATCACCAACGTTCAGAATAACCGTAACCTGTGACACAGAGCACTGGATCGGATCAGTTGAACTTAGTAACTTTCTAGCTAAAGGGTGCACACATTTAAAATCGTCCGTTTACTGTTAATGAATGCTGGAAGGGAAAAAATATTTGTCAATTCAAGACATCTAAGGTGAGTAACTGATTAACACAACAGAATTTTGTGTTGAGCAAGTTAAATAAAGTACAAGTACCTAAAAATTGTACTTGAGTAGAGCATTGGAGTAAATGTACTTGGTTACTTTCCACCTCTGCAAACAGTACAACCATCTTTTCCATGCATTACAGCTCTTGAGAATATCCACCTGTGCACGTGTTCGTGTATTTATGAACCTGTGCTGCTTTCAAAGTGGAACACAGATGAGACATTTCGCATCAGAATACTACAAGGTTTCCTTCACATGAATAAAAATACACACTGCCCTGCTTCCAAACTGATCACATTTGATTTCCATCCTTGTTGTAAAATGTCAGAATGGGTTCTGCCTGTTCTGCCTCACATTGTCTTTTTCTCCAAGTCTCTCTGTTCATAAGAAATCAAATATTACATAACATAGGATGTTAGATAAGACTTTCTGATGCCTATCAAAACTAATCTACATTCTTTTGCTGGGCGTCTCGCAGAACTATTGGCCAGGATGGATCATGACAAATGGTTGTTTGGCTGAGTGTAATTCAAGGAGACAATTGCAGCTGAGGAGCAGACTCTACAAATAATGGATGCAAACAATCAACTTTTGCACAGACAAAATAATCTGATTCACAGCCATTTCTCTCGGCACAGTATCAAAAGTATAGTAATGAAGGGATTAAATCTTTTTATCCTGTCATTCGCTTGAATGCTCTATTAAATTTGCTCCTATCCAGCTTCCACCGCTCCAAAACTGATAACATATTCACCCTTTTTGATTTAGTCCTTGTGATAAATGGGAGTGAGCGTGGCAGCACTGGAGATAAAACTCCAGCAAAAATGGTTGGTGTGGAGAAATCTGCCGCTGCTAAATTCTCGTGTGCATCCCAGGTTTCTTTGAAGTATTAAACCTCCAGCTGTTAACATCACTTTAGTCCCCCCCCCATTTTTTTTCCTGCAGCTACGACTAAAATGCTGTGTCAGTCGCATGATAGCTTCATCTGCGTCGCTGGAAAGCATGCATGTCTCACAAGTGACTTCATCACAAAGCCAAAACGTATTATTCCCCTTCTGAAAAATCCCCAGATTTAAAAGAGGGTGTGGGAGGAGCACATTTGATCCCTGATTCAGTGTTTCTAGTGTTTAATACTGTAAGAATGTAGCAGGGATGCTCAGAGGCACAGAGTGGCTGTCAAACCCATCTCACTGTTTCATTTTTTAAAGGGAAAGAAACTTGGTAGAAAAGTGAAGTTTTTAGTCACAGCCTAATCGAACAAGCTGTGCTAGCAGGGATAAAATGAATAAACGTCAAATCCAAGTTGCTGACAAACCACACGAGAGCCATAAAAACCTACATGAGGACTGAAACTCCAGTGTGGGCATGAAGGATCAAGTTCAAGTTGAAATCCTTTGGGCTGTACAGCTGGGGGCGCTACATGCCAGCAGCTACTAAAGACACCAAGAGGGAGTGAAAGAAACTTACAGTACTTTCACTAAAGTGTTGTGAGGTGTAATTATGTGAGGTGGTAGGAAATCTGCTCACTATCATGAGCTAAAGGCGAGGGATTCCATATGTGGCCAGGAAGTCTGTTTTCTTTCCAGTTGCAATAAGCACACAGTGCAGTGCATCAGGAGCAGCACGCAGGACTTGTGATTTACAGCTCAGCTCTTTCAGGTATTGCACAGACGTGTCAGCCTAAAGAGCAGGAAACCTGTCTAAAACCTCAGGTACACATTGACAGTTTTATTAAAAGGTCAAATTGAGTTTAACTGTAAAAACGAGGACGTAAAACTACATTTAGGTGTTGAATTAGAAGCAACAGAAGAGTAAAATGGCAAAGTCAATGAAATGATTGAGGATAAAATGATAACAGTAGCGATCTGTTCTGAATATGGCCCCTCGTTTATTTTCTTAAACAAACAAAAGAGACACAACCAGGAATTTGTTATTCAGCACACATGGATCGCGGTGAAGTTAATGGCTTCAGAGCAGACCGAGTGTGTTCTATATCTGACACATTATGTTAACTATGAAAGGCCGATGCCCTGCTGAGCACACGACAATTGCGGCACACAGTATGTCTGTTCTGCTGGCAAAGTAGTGCATTTGAAATTAACTCTTTTTGAATATTTTTAACCATTCTTGGTTTAGCTACAGTGCACACACAGGTATTAAGTGTTAGGACACTGCAGCATGTGATGCCATCACGGCACCCTTTCATGCACTTGCTGCTTTGCTGTTGTTTTGGAGAACCGTGATATATAAGCTCAATCTCTATCTTGCTAATTAATTTGTAATGAATGTGATTACTTTTGGCCTTAGGCCCTCATTAATGCTGAGATAAGCAGAGAGATCAGGCCTCACTGTGAACAAACGGTACACAACCTGTTTACTTAATTATTTATTTTGTATTTTAAGTCACTTTATCTAAATTTCTAAATCTGTTTTTATATTTTCTTAATTTACTGTATGGATTTTTTTTAAATTTTTCATGCTTTACTTTTTTGATTGAAATGTGAAAATCCATATTAATGCTTTTCTTTGCTCAAGTAAAGCACTGCATTTGCCCATGAGTTTGAATGTACTAGATAAATGAAACAGCCTTTATTTGCCTTAAAGGACCATACCAGTGTTCCTACATGTCGCTGTCAACATCAGCCACATGGGTAACACAAGCCCAACCCATTTTTCCCAAAGTAACTTTATCTATGAGATACTGTGTTTATTTACATTTTGTCCACATACAATACCCTTTTAGAAAGTAACTGAAAATGTGTGACAACAGCAGTTTATACTAATATTCGAGCTAGGAAGGCAGCACCTGTGAGGAACTATTTTTCCAGGCGTAATAACTTTCATTTCAACATCTCCCGGCTCCCCTCTCATTCTCGCTCAGCTGTTTTTGACCAAATAAACACAGATGGTCTCTTTAAAAGGGTGAGCCACCTATACTTAGCAACTTTCACATGTCCTATAGTGTTTCTATACCCTGTTTCAACATGAATGGCAGTGAATGGGGTTTAAAAATTCAGTCTGACATCTGCTCAAGTATACACATGGTCGAATTTTAACATTTACAGAAGATAGGGGCGATCTCTGCTAATGGTGAGAGGTCAAAAAAAGACTGCTATGGTCCTTAAAGGGAGCAAACTAATATGAAGCAAAGAAAATGGGAGCTTTTTTTGTTGTTGCCTTTTATTCTTGACAAAATGCTGCACAACACCATAATGTAGCATATCCAGCATGAAGTTGTGCTGCTGTGAAGAATGATTCTCTGCAGCAGGAGGGAAATCCCTGAGAAAAACACACAGAAGCAAGAAACCAGCCCCACCTGGCAGAATATTGTATTTTCAACAACACAATGAGCCTGAGTGCAAAACTAAAGCTCCAAAGGAACAGCCTGTTAAAAAAAAAAAAAAAGAAAAAGGTTGTGCTAATGTCCTGGAGTGGCTGAGTCACTCCAAAAGTCCACATCTCGACCCAATGAGAGTTTGTGGCAAACTGGAGCTGAAGCAGAAAAGAATGGAGGGAAAAACTGCAACATCCAGATGTGAAAAGCTGACTGAGACCCACAGACTCTGAGTGCAGCTCAACATGCATCTACTAAACACTGGCCCAGAGCTTTTTCCGCATTTGTTTTCATTCTTTTTATGCTAATCAGTGTCAAAAAATGTCAAACGCTTCAATGACAACAAATGAAGAAAAACTTCCAATAAGGATAAATACTTTTCTCCGCATTTAAAATGACAAAATTGTTCAAAATGGCATATCTAGCTGCTTCAACTTGTCTTTTCAAGTCAGAGCTTTAATGAATCTCCATCGAAATGTGGCGCATTCCTGCCAACCCGAACACAGACTGTAGAATCTCATGTGGAGAGTAAAGCCTTGAGAAAGGTATATTTTATTCCAACAATGCATGTTTGCGTGTGTTCTCAGTCTCTGCGGCTGGCATAGTTCCTTAATAGTTGTAGCCATTGTAAAGAGGCATCCCAAAAGAATCTCTGGGAGGAAAATGGTGCAATATAGCCTCTGGGTGTGGCAGTGTGAGCAGCTGAAGCTACATGATTACTACTACAAAAACAGTCATAAAAAAGGGGGAGATTTTTTTTATTTTGTATTTTTTTCCCCTCCCCACACAGCCACCTTTCATTCCTCAGCAGACCATTAGAGGAACTGTCTGCACTCTCACAAAGTCTGGACATTAGTAAACACTGCCTTAAAAAAAACGAAAACGAAACAGGGGATTCCTCTTCACAAAGTAAAAAGGAGCTGGTTGAACTTAGGAGCGGAGATGGAGGAGAATAAGGGCAGGTCCCGAGCTGTGGTCTGAGGTTGTCCTGAGTCATGAGGGAACCTCCCCTCTCTCCCTCTGGAAAAACTGACAGGGTTCGGCCACATGAAGACAGCTCAGTCCTGCCAGTCATTCTGCCAGAGACAGCTGCCGTGCAGAGGGGAAAAACACTCTCCATGAGTCACACGTGAAGAAGTCAAACCATATAGTTTCCTTACTGTTTGTGTCTCAAGGTGCTCTCTGAGGTTCAACCTGAATTCCTGAATTGAGATGGCAGCTTATTCGGATATTTTATAATGTATCATCCTTCTTCTTGCATCAAAAAGCTCAAGTTAAAAATAATTACATACGCCTGACTGAGATCTTATGATCATGCCATGCACTAGGAAGCTGGGTTTGGGTTTTTTTTGCCTTTTATGTGTGTTTTTTTTTTAGTTTCCACACCGATGCTGTTATTCAGAGTCATGTGTGAATGCCACTGAAACCACACCCAGAAGCCAGACAACCATCATTCCTTCTATCACCACAGTCTTCCTTCAAAGCTCAAAAACACACACACACACCAAGAATGCAGGTACAGTTATGCACTTCATGTGCCGTCTGTTTAAATCAAATATTTTAACATTTAACACTCAATTCGAACTAAAACAAGTTATGCCTGAGAACTATTAAATGTGTAAAAAATAAAGCTTTTTAAAAGTGCGTCTTCAGCTCTCTACTGCCACTCTGTGGCCGTCGGGCAGAACCGCCACCTTAAAGAAAATTAAGGACAAAAGAGTATGAAAAGAAAATAGAAGTTTATTGAGAATTCTGAATCCTGCTCACCCTTCCACAGTAGCAGAAAGACAATAACAACAACGGAGACAAACATTAGTTAAAATCCGGACACATAAATACAACTGCTCTTGTATCATGAAATCCAATCTGTTCCAGACAGTCACACGAACGAAAAGTGGAGAATGAAGGGAGAGCAACTGAGTTATCTACCCCGCTGTTTGTTTGTTTGTTAAAAAGAAAAAGCGGCTGGTGGTCTGACTGTCTCCAAACCTGAACATAAATAACGAGACTGTGCTGTGGAGAGACACCGGCGGGATCAGTGCAGTGGTGGAGTGAGCCGAAGGATTCAGATTGTCCAAATTCCTCTTTCTCTGAGTCTCTTTGATCTTTACAGAGGTCGTTTGGCATTTTGGGACATAATTGCTTACAGGCAGAGAAGACTGATACCTCTCTTTGTCCGCAGAGCGATTTCAGCCTTAGCGGCGAATGATTTCCCAAAATGCCCAACTGTTTCTTTGAGGGAGATGAATCTATGAGGGAAGGGCGGAGACGAAACAAACTGCAGCACAGGTGGGGGCAAGTCTCGCAAAAAATGCAGCACAGGTTATATTTTCACTTAAATACCAAATACAGACAGCTGTTTGACACACGCACAGACAGCTGGAGAAATGACACAGGCTGATTACAATTGCTGAACTATTGGTTTAATCTACTTTTACTATTCTACTTGACCTCCTTCAACAGCATAAAGGGAAAAAAAAATGCTTGTGCCTCTTGGAAAAAACAAAACAATCTGGGTGTTTTCTCTGAATCTTAAGGCAAATTCAACAGAATGTTTTGTGACACGAAACCACAACAGAGCCGATAAACAAGTGAGCAAATGTAAGAAACAAAAATGTGACACGGAACAAAAAAAAGAAAAAAAAACACCCGCCGCCATCGTCTGAACTGTCTCTGCGAATGCCAGCCTGAGTGTACATGCGTCAGGTAGGGGAGGGGTGTCTGATGGGGAAGAGGAGGATGATGGAGGGTTTACCACCACCCTTTACCAAACTGTGCCAAATACAGAACAAACACAAGAGCCAGAGGGGAAAACTGACCCAGCTATTGCACTTCCTTCAGCTTTCCGTCCGACATCCCTGGATAAAAACACCCTTTCCACGGGGAAACGTTCCCTGCAGTGTCGCCCGGTGATTATATAATTTTCTCATCAGTGTGCTCGTGATGTGAGTGAACAGCAGAAGCAGCGTGGAGCCCGTTTTATTCAGCTTCCTCTTACTTCCCCTCCTGTTTTTGGCACTGATGAGTTTGGTAAGGTACGTGCATGGAATCCCCAGTGTGTGGATGCAGTTAGTATCCTCTTTGCGTGTGTGTGTGTGTCTGTGTGTGTGTCTGTGTGTTTGTGATTAAATCATGGCTGTGCGTTTTTATGTCTCGCTCACACTCAAAACTCTTTACACTTTTTCATTTTCTCTAATCTAAACCAAAATAACACAGTCTTCAGGGGGGAGGGGGCATCTGGAGAGCTTTGTAAAATACAGGTGACCCCACCCCTTCTGATTATAATTCTTCTTCTCTTCTCTCTGCAAATCTTTCTCCTCCTCCTCAGTGCTGGACGCTCTAGCGGATGGCCTTGACTGGGCTCTTGAAGCTGGAGGCGGCCTGCAGCTGCAGCTGGTAGGCCATGGGGTGGATCTTGAACCCATACAGCCTGCATGAAGAAGAAAAGGTCACAGTTTAGGCTGGATAACAAACATGATGACAAGTCCAGATTAGCACATACGCCACAAATACCAGCTTCAAATAAAGCAGCCAGCGTGAAACAGGGACACATGTGAGGCAGTTTACTTTGTGATAAGTGATATATTTGCTTTCAGGGAGACAGCTGCGATGTATTATTCTCAACGCTCGCTGATTCCCATCCCACCATCCACGCTTTGCCTTTATGTGACATTTTCTGCCGACAAATATAACAACTGAGCCTTATAAGATGCAGGAAAAAAACTCAAACAGACCTCAATGTTCTAAAGTTTCCCATAAACCGCAATAGTTTTGCTATGCTGTTTATTTTTCCGTTTTGTTAAATCAGGATTAAATCAAATATTGGGTTGGAGCAAAGAAAAACTTAAAATCCCTGCTTAGACACTGTAAAATGCTAATTTGCATCAGATATGTATTGAAGAGGAATATGAAGCAGCATCCACATCATGCTTGACTTCATCGCTGTATCCAACATGCTGCCTGCATTCAACGCACAACTAATCGACACCTTCGAGTTCCTGCAGCTGTACTGACCTCGGGACAAACTGGTTGGCAGGCCTCTTGGGCCTGTACTCAGGGTGAACCATGAAGAGCATGTGGGGAAAGCCAGTGCCAAAATAGGCTCCATCTGTGTGGTGGTGCCGGGAGGACTTGGGTGTGTAGACATCCATACATTTAGGACAGTACAGCTTCACCATGGCCTCTCCTGGGATGTCCGACAGGCCTGTGGAAGAAGAGTTTCAAATATGAACGTTTTTCTTGCTAGTTTTTCCTTGTTTAAATGCTGTGCCCGTGTGTTTTGTAAGATGTGGGTCCCCTAACCTCACAACAAAATCCTACTCATCAGTACGTTTACATGCGCAGTTGAGTCAAGCTACGGTTATAAATTGATTAGGCCATTTAATTGGACTACCGTCCTTACCCCAGCATACAAACGCTGAGGGATAATCAATTTATTTTCCGGCTCCACTACGGTATGCCATAATACGCCCCATTCAGCTGGTTGCTATTGGACCTTCTTCCAGTTAGCCAAACAAGTTAAGAACAAGTTAGCAAGGGGCTAGAGAAACCATGTCGAACAGTGAAAACATGGACAACTTCACAGCGTGGTACACTTCATATTTACGCTCTACTTTTGGTACAAATTCGAGGCATGCTTCCCCTCGTGCTTATGGGATTCTTGTTTTCGCCACAGGGACTACTGATCACGCCCAGATTGCTTAGGCCAGTCCGGGTCCGGCTGAGGAAAACAATGCAGGAGTGATTCGACTCCAGTCGCATTATCTGGGTGTGTTAGCTCGACTTATTCGACTTAGAACGATTTCAGTCAGACGAAAATGCTTACATGTACTTTAAAAGTCCAGTTTTAGCGGGAACACAATAAATCTACTTCCTCAAACGTCATGTACATGTAGTGAGTGTAACTGAAAAATACCCACTGTGCCCTAAATGCACATAGAAGTAACAGGAGAGTAGACAATATTTCAAATCAAAAGGAAAAAAAAACAGACCGAGTTAAAAACCACGTGAATTATTTGCTTAAAAAAGGACAACATAGCGTGAAAACAAGAATAACTTAAAACAGGGAGCAGTCTGTTTTACATAAGCAAAACCTTGGACAGGCAGCAGCTATTTTTAAAATGAGTTAACTATGGTTACAACATATTCCATACACGTAACATTAAACAATGAGAACTATCAACAATCTAATGCTAATTTACCCCGTCTGCCAAATTTAAGCAACATTTGTTCGAAACATTGATGTATTTTCAGGACTGAAAATTTTGAAAAGATTTTTTTTTTTTTTTTAACTCACCGATAGGAAGCATGGGCTGATTCTCACAATAGACGCGGGGACAGTAGCCAAAATCTCCCTGCTGATATTTCTCCAGCTGCAAGTTGTAAACCAGGATAAAAAGAGTAAATACAAATAATAATAGGTGGCAAAGATTTTCTTCTTAAAATTGTGAAAAGGATGCACATCAAGGAACCAAATTTTACATTCTTTGTCAATTCAGCAGATTCAGATTCACACCAGTGGTCACAAAATGTGTGTAACTCGGGTGCTGGTGATGATCGAGCGACATAACTTATATGTGGTGCTTTCACCTGCTGCATGCACATTACTGCACAGTGCTCAGTATGCACAGAAATAGAACAGTTTCGGATATATTTGTGTGCAATTCCTAAAGTCAGGTCAGTCACAGTGACTGAACTGACTTGGTGTAATTATTTTTCCACCCCATCAAATAAAAACAATAAAGAGAAAACCAGCATCCCTACTGCAGACAGCTGCAGCTGGTTCTTACCATCTGCGCGATGCCTCGGTTGGTGAGGATGTAGCGTGCGTGGATGAGTCCGTACAGCATCTCAGCTGCCTGCTCGATGAGGTCACTCTGGTTGGGATTGTCCTCCAGCTCCTCATCTGCAGACAGAAGGGAGCAGAGAACAATGTTGGAGTCCACGTTTCATTTGACAGATTAAAGAGAAGCAACACTGTACTGGGAAAGATTTTCAAAAGGAAGGGAATACTGAAAATACAGAGAGAGTGCTCTTGTTATTAGATGTATTTTTAGAAAGAAGACGAAAATTGAGACATAATAAAAATCAATTAAAGAGCAAAACAAAACAGACAGAAGATCTGGAGCCCAGTTTCAAATAATAAATCACAAGTGTTCTGTGAAGATTTACAATGACTCATTGGGGAAAAAAAAAAAAATTCAGCTAGGTGTTACATTCCATTTTTTATATATATATGACCTGTGTACAATGTCTGCAGAATTAGATCTGGTCATTGTGTGGCATTGACCTTTCACACGTGTAACACACAACCAGGGATTATCCATTCCAGAAATGTTTTAACATACTGGAAATATTCTGTTAGTTTAGACGAGTGTCTGCACTTGGATGGAGTGTGCATGAAGCACGACGTGTTTTATTTGCAGCACACTGATGATGGCAGCGGAGTCTACAGACTTGTCCATAATGACGACAAATTTTTTTGGTGCAATACTAAACGTATCTGGACGTATCTGCAAATATTACCAAAAGGAGTGGGAAGCAAAATAAAGCCAGGCAGAGATGACTTTGAAGCGGCTGAGCATTTTGGGTTTGTGTCAAGCAGCAGCGTAAGAACATGTGTGAAAGGGACTGGGGGCTTATCGTCTCCAAAGAAGAGAAGAAACCTGCATCGCAGCTAACCAGGCCAACTCTCCGATCTCATCGACATATAAACAAGTAAAAAACAGTGTAGCTTTACATTGACCGTTCAGTTTTTAAGGTTTCTTACAGGCTTTTTCTGCTTACAGGTCGGTTTATTTCTCCTCTAGACTCTGTGTTTTGAGTATCACTGAAATTTTTCAACAGTGCTTGGCTAAATTTTAGATTGTGGTGGTGTGTCCATAATATACAGACCTGGTTCAAGGTCCAGGATCATGTCTAATGCCTGGCGGTAGTGGGGAACCTGCTCATTGAGCCCCGTCAGGTTGAACTTGTCCTGGATGTAGTCCTCATCCACCTAGTTGGATAAAGTTGAGGAGAACACACTGATATGTGATAAATGTCCATGGAGTTTAGTTATAAGGAAGGCATAAAGTCCAAGCCAGGGCATAACAAGGCATAAAAAAAAAGAGTTGGTGGCAGCTGTAGTCATTCATCCTTCACGTACTGGCAGTAACAATCATTTCAAATGTAAAAGAAAATTCAAAAGGGGAACAAAATCCACAGTCACAAACCGAAGTAATCTCTCTAGGGCCAGTGTAACAAAAGGGCTGATTACAACCAACAATAGCACTTTCATTGTAAAAGTAGTTTTGAGGTAATCTCGAAATGTTAAAAAACTATTTTTCAAGTAGTTCAAAAATAAAATGTATTACATACATATTAGACAAAAACACAACTCACCTCACAAAAAAATTCATTCCCCCTCAACCCACAGAACCAGGAGATCCACGAGACTTCCTCTGAACTGCTCATCTTTAAAGACCCTGGAAAACGAGAGGTGAAAACACAAACTATAATCCAGATATGAATTAACAACACACTGAAACGGACATATTCTACATTATGCTATAGTTTCTACTATCAAATTCACGTCATCTGTTACTTTTCTGTAACTTTATATTCTCAACATTAGTGTTTATCCAAAACAAGAATGACACTACAATATTCTCACATGACACGAGTAACTTTGTGCTAGTTGTGTATAAAAATACTGCCCAAACCTGATTTAGGCTATGCTAACAAGCTAACTAACGTCACCGCCTCTTTAAAGCTATTTCCATAAACTGACGTTAGCCATTGCAGTGCATTTATCAATCTGAATCTGTAGGGAACGAATATTACTAGTATTTAACCCAGTATTAAATGTAAGGTGTTGTCATACGCGACGACACATAGTTAATGTAGCTAACGTTAGCTCGCTAGGCTAACACCAGCTAGCGGCTAGGGAGAAACCAAAACGAAATTCAATATGGCGCATCGTTAGAAAAGGGGCCTCGAGATTAACATTAACCGTTTTTGGAGCTACCTCTGGCTCCGCGCTTCACGTCTCGATACGGAAACGTATGTTATTCAGCAAACTTACCCGGCTTTCAACTTATATACTTTCAAATTACTCGACCGATCAAAAATTTAGCAAGCTCACCGGTGTAAATAAGATGGACACCACCTCCCAGTTCACCCTTAGGTTACGTTCTTCCTCTTCCTCCTGTGACGGGACCGAGTGCCGGTAATGCAATGCTGCCACCCACTGTTCATTATGAGTATTACACATTCTTTAAAGGCGTCCTTACGTGTTTATTAGTGTTTCAGGAGCTAGCATCTGTAGTGCATCATTTTCTCCCCCTTTTAAATGAGGCCTCTGATAACAGAACGTAACAATTTATTTATTTTATGTACTGTATATGTACAGTGCTTCCACATGTTCAAAGCTTTTTAATAAAACTTGTGAATACATATTCTGCTTGAAAACCAACTCTACAATTTTCAGATATGGCCTAATTCACACTTATACTGATTAAACTACAGCACAATAACAATATTTTAGAAAATAAAGGGTGACTAAATGTTTATGGTGAACTGATATCGATCTCCTGGTATTTGATATGCTGCCACATAAGGATACATAAATTGTAGTGAATAGAAAACAAGAAATGCCTGCAGGATCCTTCGTGACTCATTTGAACTGACTTACCCTTGAAGAAAAATTATTTTAAAATTGATTTGCTTTTAAATTGTTTTGACTGATTTTGTCATTTATATTGAAACAAAAATTGACCAGTTCTGGTTCATCTTCCCTATATTTTAAACACTTCATAAAGACCCCAAAATAAACAATATATTTTGCTACATGGAGCTATTATTTCTCTAATCCTTAAATGGGAAGTAAAGTTCAAGTAAAAGCGCCCAATTACAGATTACAACATATTCTAGCTTTGTACAAAATTTGGTAATATTTCTATGTTGTATGGTTACCGTTCATACCAATAGATAATGAGAATTCTACAGAATAATGCTTACCTAAAAAATTAATATTGGGACAAAGAAGTCCTTTCACACACAATTTTTGAAAACATGTCTAATACCTAAATTACGGCTGAATAAATTTCAGGGTCATGCCTGGTTTGAATTAATACTCACCTCTGCCTTCCCTGTTATGACATATAATTATGTGCAGTGAAACAGGTTTTTATCATGATCAAGTTTTCAAAGATCTTCCATTTTTGTTTACCTGACAAAAATGAGACGTGATTACGGTTTCCATTAAATCAAAAGTAGTTTATTTAACTTTGCCTTCTCTGTATAACTTTTTATTATAATAAGACACTTCTCTGCTTGTACATTGCTCCCTTGAACTAAAAATGGCAACATTTGTTGGTGGGAATGTAAGTTGGGGTAGACAAAACTTAGATACATACCAATATACATACATGTGTGTATATTACGGTTCCATTAATAAAACCATAAATGCTAAAAACAGTTTGAACCACTCCAGGTACCTTGGTAATGCTGGAAACATAGTACAATCTTTAAGCATTTTTTTTCTTGAATACACTACTTTTGTTTTCTTTTTAACATGGGTACATAAAATAATGCGCACATCAACATTAAGAGTTAAGGAGGGATGAAGGACTCTTTGAGCCACTAAGTGTACAGCTATCAATGCATAAACCAGTTACAGGCAAGGCAAGCTGCACCCATGGGTGTGTGTTCATGCTTAGAAGTCAGTGAAAAACAAAATAAGTCCAACTTCACTTGCCTGCGGAAGAATGTTTGCTTAAATTACACACACAAAAATAAACCTGGTGAAGTTCTCCACTGCATGTTCTTCATTTGGATGATGAACGTATACACACAGCTGAATGTATGTATGTGGATGTATTTAAGAAACAACAGAATTGTCTTTATAATATCGGTTAAATCAAGTGTGGGCAAACAAGGCAGAAAGTGCTTGCCATTCACGTCAACCCTCTGGTCCCCCACCCCTTCCCGAGTTATTACACAGACAGCAGAAAAACACACACATGCCACACACAAATACACACAAGCACGCACGCACATACAAATCATCAAATGCCCGACTCAGAACATCCCAGAGACGATCCTCAAACTGTTGTCAGTAAACAAACAAAACCCCAACTTACAGCAGTGATAGAATTGATGCAGATGTATTAATCGTTTTAGTTCACACTGGATGTTGTCTCTGGTCATTTTTCAAGCTGTGTGCCATTTCATGTCTTTTATGTATGATACAAACTATGTTTACAAGTGTGACCCTACATCAATCCAACATTTCCTCAGCGCTCCACATCTTCATTATTTGCTGTGAGTGAAACCTTGGAAACCGTGTGAACTGTAGAAGGTGACTCATTTGACACCGTCACCCTTTCAGCGTTGTCCTGAATTCAATTAGCATGGGCTGCCGGTTGCTGCCATGTACTGAAACACACACTTTGAAAAATACTTCCTCAGACAAGGAGCTCTCGGTAGTAGTCCGTCTTGGTGAGAGGAATCTCCGCAACAGTACAGAGAGGGGGTGTCGTAGTACAATATTCAGCCTGGCTCTGCACTCTGGGCCCAGACAGAGTACCTGTCCTGTTGCATCACATGTAACTTGCCCAAAAATATAAACACAAAGAGGAGGGGGGAAAAAAACAAACAAAAAAAACCGGCAACCGTGGATGTTTTACTACGAGGAGTGCTTACTAGAACATATTCAATTACCTACTGAAGCAGAAGTCAACTTTTTTTTTTCTTAATCCATCGTGACCTAATTCTCATTCCATGTAAGTCACTGAGGAAATGATGGTTGGGAATAATAAAGCCATAAAGCTATCAACACATCCTCAGAAGGTAAACAAAACTCGCAAGTAACACAGTTAAACTACTTTTCCAGGATAACTGACTTAATGTGAGGGACACTTTGCAAGTTAAATGGGAGGAGGCTGATAAAGCCTTTACTTCCTAAAAAGGACCAATCAATCCAATGAAATGTCAAAGCAGGTCAACAAGCTGTGAAATTAAAAGAAAAATAAGTCATACTGTCTATTTGAACAAGCAGCGGGAACATTGATATTAAAGACAAATCAATGCAGGTGTAGGTGAGCACTGAGCAGTAGTACTTCAACTTCAATGGGTCTTATCACAGTCATCACACAAACTTTGCAGGAGATCAAAAAGTCAGCTGAGGGAGGAAATAGGGAATTTAGTAAAAAGGTATTTTAATGACCTGCTTTTAAGAAGAAAAACACACACCCAACATTCCCAGAGGCTGAAACTTAACTGACACAAGCCAAAAAAAAAAAAAGACAAATAGAAACAAAACATCTTATTTTACATTGTTCTCATTAAAAGATAAAGCTGCACTCTTTCCCTTTGTGAGGGACGTAATGCAGAACTGCACTACTAAATACCACCCAAGGCCAAAGTGTGGTAGAAGTATACACAGGTACATAAATATAAAAATTAGCCCAATCCAAACATTTTTGCCAATTTAATCTCACATCTTCATTCTGCACTCACACGACTGCATGTGTTCAATGTGTTGGTAAAGATGTCATATTTGTGCTTGTTTATGCGAGTGTGTGTGGAGCTCTGTGTGAATGTCTTCTGTCAAAACCACGCGCACCTCCACTGCAGAACCACGTGCTCGTCAAATCCAACTGGGATGACGGTACTGAGGGAAGGTAGGAGGGGAGGGGCACAACTGAACAGAGAGCAAGACGGAACAAACAGAGAAATTTACAATAACGGACGGTAGATAGTAGATTGATGCAAAGGGAAAGAAGTGACTGTGGTGGTGGTGGTGGTTGGGGGCTTAACGTGAATGTGAATACCATCTTCATATACTGTACAATACATTAATATGTTTAGGGATGCCAACGGATAAGCCATGAAATAATTATCAAAAAAGGATTAAGATGTCAGAAGGTGGTTTTAATGTTGGTGGGGTTTATCTGAAATGTTTAACATTCCATCACTTCCTATTTTTGGGGGAGGGCCAATTGCCACGCTTCTCCCCGCGGCTGCCACCTCCATTACCAGGCCCGCCGGAGCCACCACCGGGCGGGCCTCGTGGGCCTCTTCCTCCCCCTCCTGCTCCGGCTCCTCCAGCGTTGACCCTGCGATTTTGTCGCTCCATGCCAGGACGCTGGCTTGAGAAGCTTCTTTTATTAGCTGTGGGCTCCTTTCCTGTCGGCTCACGCTCTACCACTCCTCCCCCTCCACTGCCCCCTCCTCCCCTTCCCAGGTGATGGGGATGGTGAGAGGAGTAAGACTTCCCTCCTCCTCCTTCCCTGTCTCTGAACTCTGTGAAGTCGCTGCTCTCAGAGGCAGTCTCCCACTCCTCGTTGGCCTGGTCTGAGTTCTGGTTGGTGAAGTCAGGGGACTTAGCTCCATGGCTGTGATGGTGCTGGGCGTGGGTTTGCCCAGCACTGCCCTGGTTGTAGTGGTGATGGTGGTGGCTGTTTGCATTGCTAAGATGCCCGCTACCACTGCTGTTGTTGGTTGTAACTGTGGTGTTGTGGTTAGCATTTTGGGCATTGCCTGTCAGTGAAGAGGAGATGGGGGCTCCGTTGCTGTCCTGAATTGAATTCATGGATGGAGACGAGGGCCTTCCACCCCCTATAACCCCAACTCCTCCATTGATTCGCGCAGCATTCTCTCGCTCCTTTAGTCTCCTGAAACGAGGAGGCTTGTCCTGCTGATGCTGGGAGCGCCCGTGACGGCGACGTCTAGGTGGTCGCTCAAACCCACTGGGAGGGAATCCGCGGCTAGTGGGAAGAGGGAGCGCATTTGGCCCTCCAGAGTTTGATGTGGAGTTTGTTGAAGCTTGCTGGTTCAGACCACCTCCATTTTCAGTGGAACACAGAGTGGCTGAAGTTGCAGGTGGCAAAGATGATTGAGGTGGGTTGTACCCCTGACTCTGAGTTTGACTTGCATCAGCTATCTTGTCTTTCTTCTCTCCTCCATTTCCTCCTCTGCCCAAGTCTTTGGGTCCAGAGGTTTGTGGCGGGGCTTGCTGCTTTCTGCCTGAGGCTGAGGACTTGGAGGATCCACTGTGAGAGGCTGAGCTGGGTCCAGCACGATGTCCTCCAGGTGTTCCTCCAACATTACCACTACCCCTGTAAACGTTACCTCCTCCACTGCCTCCACCTCTGCCCCTCCTGGAGGGCACACCCCTGGGGGTGAAGACTCGGGCCTGGGAACTTCTGGGGGGTGCAGAAGACATCGGACCACTGCCAGCTGTGTTGGCATGATTAGAGCCATTCTTGGTGTTGGGTTTCTGGTTGTCATCCTTGTCTGAGTGACCAAGATCACTTGCACCACTCTCGCTGCCAGTCTCTGAACCTCTCTCCCTTCTTCTCTTGGGGATTTCCTCATACTCTGAACCCTCACTGCGGGTTTCACTTCGGTTCCTGGCCCTAGCTGGGTTATGCTGGGACCGATCCTGACCATGCCTTCCACCACCACCCTCACCCTTAGACTCATGGTGGTGGCCACCAGCAACAGATGAACGGTAGTCTCTGCCACTCCTGCCACCCATTCTACCCCGACTGCCACCACTGGGCCCAGCTGTGGCCGTGTAAGTGCCACGGTAACCGCGGCCACGCCCAAAGAACTCTCCTCCCCGTCCCCGGCTGGCTCTGCTGCCTTTGGCAGGGACTCCATGGTGGTGGGAGGAATTACCTCCTCTCTCAAAGGAGCGCTCTCTGTCCCTCCTTGAGGAGGACCCTGAAAATCCTGAAGAAGTGTTGTCTGCATCTTTGGGCACTTTACTTGACCCTCCCCCAGCTCCTCCAGAGGATCGTTCTTTTCCTCCATTCCTGGGTTTAGCTGTCTGTCCTGACTCATCCTTAGATTGAGCTGAAGTGTTTTGGGAGATGGAGGCTTCTTGCTTCATGGAGGTGGGCTGGCTACTGTCTTGTTCTTTATCTTTCCCAAAGCCCACACTTGTTTTTTCTCCTCCATCAACATCCCCTACATCTTTTTTCATTTCCTTCAGCACTGGCTTTTTAATGGGGCCAGCCCTCTTGCTGGTATTGCTGCCTCCTGTCTGGTTGGAGGGTTTATGGTCCGATGCATTGCTGGAGGGGTCCTCCCCTCCGCGGGGGTTGTTCCCACCTCCTGCATTGTTGGCCCTCCTACCATGAGACGATCCTCCACCTGTGTTGCTGCCAGGCCTTGGACCCCACTGAGTCTCTGTCTTGTGCTCGCGTCCCCCTCTTTGGCTGGATTTTGGATGGGGATGCTGCTGCTGCGGAGCATGACCGCCATGTTGAGAGGGAGGTGGGCTAGTGGTCATAGAGGAATGGGGAGCATACGCTGGACCTGTTTTCTCCTGTTTCACATGGCTGCTGCCAGTGCTGCCACTGTTGCCTCTTTCACCAAGACTGTGACCAGTTTCATTCTCTCTCTGGGATGGGTGATGATGCAGGGCAACTTTGACATTTCCATCTTCCCTAGCAGAGGAGGAGGAGGATGAAGAGCAGGAAGATGAGAGGGAAGGTTGATTAACTGGGGGAGAAGAGTCTGTCTTCTTAGAGGGGGCATCAACAACCCTGTCACGACTGTTCTCAGGTTTATGGGGATGGAGAGGGAAGTGAGGCTGCTGAGGGTGGTGGCTGTGATGGTGGTGTAGATGAGAGTTGCTCTCAACAGGGGGAAGATCAGCTCTACCATTACGATCATAGTGAGGGTGTGGGGCCCCCCATATCTGGCCCTGCTGAGATCCTCGAGGTGGCCCTTCATCCTGATGGGCAAAGCCGTGCTGCTGATTTCCCCTCTCACCTGCCCTCTGCTGCTGTTGGTGGGGAAGCATCCTTGCACCCTGGTCAGGGAAGTTGCTGTAGTTGCCCCTCCCACCCATGTAGTGATGAGGGTGGTGGCTGCCTCCCTGGGGTCCAACTTGAGTCCCTACAGGAGGTGGAGTTTGATTGGATGTCCCAGAGTTGGAGCTAGGATGCTGAATGGGTCCCAGTCCACCATCTCGCATGCGGTGTGGAGGAGTATCGCTCCTAAGTTGAAGATAGATAAAATATTTAATTAAATACATTACATTAATGTATCATTTCCACCCCCACAAGAAACCCCTTTGCCCTTACACTGGCTATTTAGAGCACATACAACATATACAGGCCAAGCAAAAAGTATTATAAATACCTGTATGCCATCTAATCAAACACATACTACCAATAACAAATTTTAGCACTGTTTTCAGTTTATATAGACACACCAGATGTTGTAGCACACTGAAAAAATAGACAACAGAAAGTAAAACTTTCTTAGCATAGTTAAGTTTTTTATTCACCTCAAATTTTAATCCTTAGATTGAACTTTAACCTCCCCCAGACTAACTTGTGCAACCATACCTGGGTCCTTTGGTTCCATCATCATCCTCCAAAGCCTGCTTTTGTCTGAGGGGGGACGCTAGTCCACGGCCCTCCCCTCCACCAGGGAATACTTCTGGCCCCCACGCCATCTTTGGATCCATGGGGGGGGTCCCACGGTGAGGGTGTCCTGGATGCTGTTGCTGCCTGTCAAAGGGGTCTGAACCAGAACCTCCCGAATCAGACCTCTCACGTCCAATAAGCCCTGTGGCAAGAAATATTAAAATTAAAAGACAGCAGTGTGACTACATAATACTTACTTCAGCCCGTGTGCTGTTAATGTAGGGCCCACCATATATTAACATCTGAACTATGTTCTGTAATACACCATCATCACATTATGACAGTAACTGATCACACTCACCTGTTGCGTGCATTCCTGCTGAATAGTAGTCCATTGGTGGAGGACGGCCCTGCATCATGCGAGGATCCATGTAGGGCATCATCATCCAGCGAGGGTCAAAATTAATGGGCAGGGGTGGGGCTCGAACTATACTGCTGGGCTGATACAAGGACCCACCCTGCTTTGGTCCAGGACCTGACTGGGGTGTTGAACCTGGTGTAGGACCCTGTGGAGCCTGAGGCTGGGGGGACAGCTGGCTTTGTGATGCCTGGCTGTGCTGCTGTTGTTGTTGCTGCTGCTGCCACTGTTGCTGCTGCTTCAAGAGCTGCTCCTAAAGAGGAATAAATGTGAAACAAAAAAACATTGAACATAGGATATTTAAAAACAGAAATATTAGACATGTCCATAAATGCAAGCAAGCACTGATGGCCAAATGCAAGCAAGCACTGATGGCCAAATACATAGCGCCCTTTGGACAGTGTGACTTATTTTTGTCTGTAACAACCGTCAAAGAAATCTCTGTGCTTAAGACAACAGATAAGAATAAATTCTAACCTGCTGCTGCCTCTGAAATCGCGGTGGAAGAGACTTCTGGTACTTCGAGTAACCCTGGCCAGGAGGACCACCAGCTTGACGACCTACTCCACCTCCAATATTTTCTATCTTCACTGGGTCAACTCCTCTTTCAACACCACTTCCTGCACGAATATGAGGACTGCTCATGGTCTCTTCTTTAATTTCTCCAGGTAAAGGTACATCCAGCGTGGGCTGCTGTGGCTGTGAAACAACCGGCTGGGGACATTGTTGGGCATCTGACACAAGAAAGAAGGTATTAAGAGTCAATCGGGGCTATGATAAAGTGGTAAAAACATTATTCTAACTGCCACATTAATCATCAGAAAAACAAATTACATGTAAGTAATTCAAACAACGGAGTACTGTCGTTACAGATCAAGTGTTCCTGAGACACATACCTGCACTGGAGTCATAGCTGCTGTTGCTGCTAGCTCGCTGTCGGTCACTGACTCCAGGACTGGGCCCAGGCTGGACAGCCAGCACCGGAGGCTCCTCTGGGTCCACACAGGGGGACGGGGGCTGGCTGATGTTGGGGGAGGAGGTTGAAATAGATGGACTAGGGCTGCCTGCTGTTGCAGCTGTCGAGTTTCCATCAAGGCTAGGAGTTTTACTGCTGCTACCACCACCTCCTGCATTGCCGCCCTGCTGCTGTTGCTGCTTCTCATCCAGCCTCTTTAACTTCTCTGCGCAGGCTGCACGTCTCTCCTCCTCCATCCTACGTTCTTCCTCCTCACGGCGGCGACGGGCTCGCTCCACCGCTGCAGAGATCTCAGTCGAGGACTGCTTCCTGCGCTGACGCCAAGTCTCATCTTCATCATCCCCCTGGTTCCCATGAACCAGCAGGCCTGGCTGGGGTGGAGGAGTAGGGCCTCCTGCTGCTGGCTGGGTGGTGGCAGGTTTCCCCGGGACTACAGGGGCACCCTGGTTGTGGGGCCGGTCCTGAAAGGTTAGAAAATATGTGATGCTCTCAAATGCAGTTTTTAACTGTAGATGACATCACTGTAATCTTTTTGAGGAAAATGTTTTGTGAGTGGTTACATCAAAATAAGAAAACGAGGCAGAAAGCGAACCAAAAACTACAGATGACTTATCCATAAGACCTGTGGGCGGTGGATGAGATAATGATAGAAATGATTGGTCTATGAGGCCCTATGCGGATGTCTACCTGTCGGTAAAAGGAGTAAGGCCCTTGTCCAAGGAGCGGCCCAGGTGGGGGGGAGGGCTGCTCCCGGGGACCACCCAATCCAGGCCTGCGCCCCTGTATACAGGCAGTCAGTTAGCCATGCTAAACCACAATAATCTACACTGACAAAAACACACACACTAACACATCTCTGCCCACAAGTAAGTCCCTGCTTAACAATATACATAAATTGTCCTTTGCTATTAATTTGGACTTAAATGTGGCCTGTCTGGGTGAAACCTTTTTGCTGCTGTGTCAGCATCTCTACCTGGTAGGTAGATGGTGCTCCCTGGCCCCCCCAGCCACTGCCTCCCTCCTCGGCCCATCCTGGCTTGCTGGAGGGGGGCTGGGGGCCATTGTCAGCATTAGAGGGAGGGGTGTGGCGGGTATCTCCGCCGCTGTCTGAAGCTCGAGAGCGAGAGGCTGCAGGGGGCGTATCCTGGGACCTCTGCTGTTCACTGCTGACAAGAAAAAACAACAACATTTTTTCAAACAAAATTATCATATAACTTTTACACTATAGTCACACTGAATGTACATGGTCACATACTGCACGTCATTGTTGCTTTCGGTTCTCTCCTCTTCCCCCTCTTCATCTCCTTCATCATCACTGAACTTCAACTTGGCGGAGTAATCAATCTCCTCATGAGCCCCTGTTAAAGCAAAAAAGACAAGAAAGCATCCAAAGCATATTAATACCAACTCGAAGCATCCTTATTTATATTACAAACATTTCTTATCTTTTTTCTCTTTGATAAATTTATTCTTCCCCTCCTCCGTGCTGACTGTAGTGACCAGAACATCTCTGCATGTAACAGCTTGAAATGACATTTACAAGCATTTTCATTTAAATGCATCAGCCTCACCTAATATCACATGTCACTGACTCACTAACTCATGAAGATACTTCAATGTCCAAACTAAATGTGTACACTCTCATGAACAGCAGTGACCAAAATGAAAGTCACGGCAGTTACTACAGCTTTACTCTTAATTATCTGAAAAATGTTTCACTTTTCAGAAAAAGTTGTATTTTTGTTCCATATAACCTACAAGCACATAAAGACACAACTAGTCTTAAGATAATTTAAAATGTTATGTGATTTTCTTTATTCTGTTGTATGCATCAAATGTAATTATATGGTACTTTCGTGTTCATATTCAAGTACTTCAAAAAAGGCACTTTTTAATGAAAGTGTCAAGATTTTGCTCTTTTCTATAATCTGCATGACTTTAGATTAGTTTTCATTGCTTAAAAGCGGGACATTTTCATTTTGCCATGTTTTTCTGTAGTGTAAAATCAATCCCCCATGATCTGATCAGGGACCACTCTTGTCTAAACATTTGGATCTTGCTCCACAACAGAACTGGTTCTCTGTAGCCAACCAAATTTACGTTAGTTGTATATTTGCGACTCAGTTTATTTTTTATTTTTTTTACCTGCCCAGCCCTCGTCTCCATCGTGGTCCAGCTCGTCTAGCTCCTTCAGGTCATCCTGTTTTAGGATAGATGGTCGCTTCACCACCTCTCCACCTGTATCCCGTGAGCTGCCCTGAGGCCTGCTGTCAGGACCACCCTGCGCACGAGAGAACCTGAAAAAGGGGAGTTTGTTCTTTGTTAGCATGATGTTGAAGGTAAGAAGGATAGAAGAAGAAAAAGCATGTCCAGGAAAGCCAAAAAATTTATTCAATTCAATTATGAGCTATTAAGAGTAACTGTAGTTATGTAAGACAACACTAGCTTTACAACTAATTTTGCTATTGAGGATACCTTGGAGCGGGCCCGTCCCCAGGTGCCGGGTACCTGTAGGGACCCTGAGGGCCATAGGGAGCCGGGAAGGGGAGGTAGGGAGGATACATCTATAAAAAACAAAACAAAAACCAAACAAGTTTAGATACACTTTTTTTTTTAAATAATGCAGGAAACGCATTTAAATGAAAAAAACATGAAGAAAAGTGCAGCATGTGACAGTCACAAAAATGTTATCTAGACTGTAAAAGCATTAAAAAGCAGTTTTTTGTTCAGTCCACAACAAGCAGTCTCTTTATTTACTATTATAAATGACAAAAAAGCAGCCAAGCCTCATATTTTAGGAGCTGAAACCAGCAAATTCTTGCTAAAAAAAAACAAAACAAAAACAAAAACTTAACTATCAATACAGTTGGCAACCTTTTTTCCTTCAGGCAACATTTGATTACCTTATCCATGCAGCTCCAGAAAACATACATCAATATTTGCATGAAATCAAGCAAAGAAAAAAGCATGAGGAAAACTTACAAAGGGGGGCATGATCCCTCTGTACTGGGGGAATGCAGGCCCCACAGGGGGCTGGGGCAGGGGCAAGGCAGGGCTGCCTGCGGGAGGGTTTCTAGGTGGCCCGTGGGACTGAGAGTTCGGCGGGGGGACCCCGGCTGCCCCATCCATTACCAAAGCCCCACCAGTGCCACCCTCCACTGCCCCCTCCCCAGACAGGGTGGGTGCCAGGGCTCGGCCCCCACCGTCCCGCCAACTTGTAACGTCTAAGGAGAATGAACACAAGAGAAGACAGTTCGTCAATATGGTTCATGAGCTTTGATGGAACAGAACAGAGATGCCACTACTTTAGAAAAACAACACATCACTTTAACTAAGACCGAAATCTAGATTAACTGATATGAATGGATTGAAGATTTTAATTTAATTTTAAATTAATAATTTGCTATTGAAATTCTTGTTTAGTGGTCCTTGTTATCAACTGCATCACAAGCCAGGATCTGGTGTCAGCAACATAATAAACGGTCTGGGTACAAAACGAAAGTTTTCTTTCTTTTTTCCTTTTATTAACCAGTACTGACTCAATTAAATGACTTGTTGAGTAACTATTGGAGATTAAGTGGGCATCACTCACTCTGGGGGCGGAGGCTTGGTCCGGGCCCATACCACTGATCTGCAGTGCCCTGTTCTTTGCCAGCTTTGTCCTGGTCGCCAGCCGCCTGCAGGGTGGGAAATTCCTCGCGAGAGAATGGCGACGGTTGGTTTGATCCCTTTCCACCTACAGAAAGGTAAGACGAGGAGACAATGCTTTTTAGAGAGGGCCACAAAAGAAATGAAAAGCTTAATAATTTTTTTTTTTTAAGTATAAGAGATAAACAAAAAGGAAGACTCGCCATCCCCTGGTGTTCCATGTGTAACACTGGCCTGTGCCCAGGACCTTGCCCCTACGGCCTGGGTAGAAGCTGGGGCCAGAGCCTGCCAAAGAGACAAATACCACATGATATGTCAACTATAGCTGCAACAAATCTCCATGAAAATTATTCATTAAGAGTATGTTTTTAAATTAACATTAGTGTGTGCATACCTCTGAAGCTGGCGGGGTTCTCGGGCGGGTCGGTGCAGGTGTCGGTGAAGCCACAGGCTGCTGCGATTCCGGCTGCGGTGCTGACAATGCATCGGTACTGAAGGACAGAAAAGAGTTGCAAATCAGGAAGACAGAAGATAAGACTACAAAGCCTAAGCGAGAGGAAAACCTCTAGTAATATTTTAAGTTGAAGTCTAAAATTTCTTACCTCTTTGGGTCTGCTTGTTCCTGTTTGCTTGCCCATCCTGTGCCGTCTTTGGGAACGAGCGAGACGTTGGGATCGTTGCCTTTATTCTCCGCCTTCAGACTGGGCAGGTTGGCAGGGGGTGGCATACGCCGTGCAGAGGCAACTTTACCAAGAGACTGCAGGCCATGGCGGGGGGGAACTGATATGGAGAAGAGAAAGGAGGTCATTAGCACAGATGGACCCCTGAAACCTGACACCGATTGAATCTACTGTGTGCAAGGAGAAGCCTGATGACAGCGACAGCCCTTGCTTATTTTGCTTGCAACACAATTAGGATGCTTGACAACAAATAAGGTGTGACACTTTCAGTCTGACAATTCCAATGAATATGAATTAGAAAAAAGGCTTCTAGATGTTGAAAAAACCCTTCAGCCAACCCGTCAACTATGCTTCAAGAAGAAGTAATGCAATATGGATGTTCATAGAAGCATGGAAAAGTGCCCCTATTCTGAACAGTGAAGCTAGGCTGAATCAATCCCTTAGGCGTAGGAAAACCACAGCAGTGCATGGCTTAACTATGTAGGAGGAGGAAGTCCGTAGTTTAGAAACAGGGACAGCTGCTTAGATCTGGTGGGGAGCTTCTGAATAAAACATAGACTGGGGACTCAGCACAGAAGTCAAACAGCGTCCACAAGTAAGCCTCTGTCTCAGGTCAGGCTCTGTGGCTCAGCTGACATGCCAAGGCTCCAGAGCAATTCACCCTCCAGGCGATGCGTAATGCTTTTCTATATGGTTTAAGTTGTGCCTCTTTCTAATAGAAATGCTTTTTTTGCTCTCAGAGACAGGTGCAAAGGCAGATAAATAAGGATAGTAAATATCCCTGGTCCCTCAATAATGTTAGCGGCATCAGCAAAATCAGGTTGGCAGGCAGTTGAGAGATGCGGCATATTATCCATTTCCTGTATTGGAAATCAGCACCACAGCATTAAGGGGGGACAGTCGGCTAATGCATCAGAGTTAAAGTACTTGGTGTCGGGAAGCAACACTGCACAGCCAGGCCCTTTCAAATACAACACAAACAGCAAAACCCAACCGTAACCTAGCAGATCTGTTTCTTTTAGGCTAAATCTGATTAATTACAAAATAACTTTTACATTCTAAGTTGCACAAAAAATTCAGTCAATCTGGCAGAATGTGAAAGCAAATACCCTGGGTAGAACAATCAATCTGTTTCACTGACTGTGCAGTATGTTGTGGCAATGACAGATTGGACACGACGGACCCGTGATACTCACCAACAGGCTTTTGTGTTTCAAGGCTCTTTCCTTTGTATGTATCAAACAGGTTGAGAGACGCATACTTGGTTTTGCCTTCCTTCCCCTTTGCAGTTTGCCCAGAGCGCTCTGACATTGCGCTGTCCGCTCATTGAGTATGGTGAGCCCTGAGACTGTGAGAGAGTAGGGGAGGCAAGAGAGAAAGAGAGAGAGAGAGAAGGAAAAAAACAGAGAAATTTAACACCAGTTATGCACAGTATGCCAGATAGTATGAGAGTAAAAACTGTTGACTGTACAAGCACACATTTATACAACTCGCAAAACAGAAACCATCTTACAAATCAAAACATCCTAAAGGTATGTGCTGCGACCTGACAGATTCAAATGAGGGACTTGATGGCAGAGTGAAAACTTTGCTGGATGTGTGTGGTGCAATTAAGCCATCATTGAGTGACTAAGGGCCTGAATATACTCTGACATCTGCCAACGCAGACCTTCAACACCCTTAGACAAGTAATGCTTCTGTTTATATTACTTTCTGCAATGCACTTAGAGGATGTGTTTCATACAGCAAAATAAGCTTCTACAGGATCGATGTGTAGTGGCCAAAGCGACAAGTCTGCACAGTCACAACCAACTGCAGGAGCGTGGATGTCTGCACAGAGCCTACATGTACACTCTCTGAACCCCTGAGACGAACAGAGTATAATTTTGGCCTCAGCGTAGAACAGTGTACAAAATGTTTCCAACTCTGAAGCATGATGTGTTGCAGGACATAGCCTACACTATGACACGTCATAGTACATGTATGGAAGAAACACATTCATTTAAGGGCAAAATACATTTAAGTTTTAAGTTTCAAAAGCAAGGGCTAGGCAGGTTTTCTACCACTACTCAGGTGTTTTTATGGGCACACAACAGTGAGTAAGGTGAAATGATGATCCATATATCGTTTTCTGAACTATTTCTATGAAATATTGAAATATTCTTCTGTTTCAACTAGAGGTGGGACCGAGCCGAGATTCTCAGTCCGATACCCTTTCCAACCCGAGTTAGTTCTGACCAAACTGGACTGACGACCCACCGTCATTTCCAAAATTCCAACCGACGCCAACCATCAGCGCGACATTTGTAAGCAGAAGCACAACATACAGCAACAGATAATACTGCTATGCTTGCCATAAACTCAAAAAACGAGTCGTTTCTAACATGAAAATATGCATCCTTAAAAACACACAGCTCCACAAGTTCACAGCAGAAGTGCAATTTCTGGCAGTCCAGCCAACCAATCAGGTCTCTACGAAGGCTGTGGTACATTCAGGTGCCGTCAGATGAATCGAAAAACAGAAATCTTAGCTCTGAACAGATAAAAATAGGGAAAAAACACAGAAAGGAGGTCACTGAGCCCAAACCAGTTCCAACCATCGCTTCTAAAATACTAGCCCAACGGGGCCCAGTCCATGGGTACCCGACGGGTCCCGTTGTGGGATACCCAACTGATGTCCCTCTAATTTCAACAAATATTCAGTCCACATCCTTATTAGACAATTTTTCAACATTGTCGGCCTATTTTTACTGGAAAATAAGCTTTCTCTTCTGTCAGCCAGTCTATACATATAAATAAGCCGATGGGTATTGTTTGTCAGTTTAATTGGCCAATCGTTATAAAATATCTGCAAGCTATGAGTACCTGGAGAAAATTTATGTGATGCAGGTTTTAGTCAGGGCTTTTCTGCAAGGCTTTGTGACATGCAGGAGCACATTTCTATTATTTGAACCACAGGTATGAAAGTGTCTGTTCCCCAGTAATGGAGTACTTTAAACTGAAAAAATAGGAAAGTCCTGTTAAGCCCGGTGAACAACTAAACCGCATTGTATTACTTGGGGGCAACTTTTTGTTCTACATGCACACACACCAATGTGTTATCCAAGTTGCTTGTAATGTTTACCTTCTGCTGTACCGCTCTGACAGCATAAATCTTACTTACACGCAGAAAAAAATGTGTGGTGGGAGGAGCGTTCGGAATTTACTTTGCTCTGTTCCAGCTTTTTAGGTGGTTCAGTAATGGGATAACTTAGGCATCCTTTTCAAAAGGCACGTTACCAGCGTACAAATTTTTAGCTCAGGTAGATTCAGCATTATGCTGGCATAAGTACAGTTTAATAAGAGCAGACTTACAACAGTGCATAACTAAATACCTCATCACAGGAAACACTGTACAATAGGAAAGGGGGGGGGCTAAACCATGGTTTCTATGGTAACACATTAGATATTATATTCTTCTATGCCTTGCCTTGAGTCAGGGTTGGCTCCATGGCAACTGCCGGGCCTTAAGCTTGAACTCATTTTACTGCACATCAGTAAAATCAACTGTGCGGACATCTGTCCAGTTCTGAATGATTTGGTAATATCCAGCAAGTTAAACTGCGACCCCTACTCCACCCAGCTCCTGTAAGGAACAATCGCTGAGATAAGATGAATTCCCCAAAATTACTGTGTTAGAAATGAATAACATCAGTCATTCCATTCTCTTGCTTTGAATGAAGTAATGAAATTAGCCAATCTAACCTCATCGTGAGCAGAATTACAAATTTAGAGCAAACAAAGACTTTAAGGAACTGTATTTTTTATTATTCTGTACAATACTAACCAGTGCGTATTTCAATGGCTGAAAAATAAACTAAATCACAAATCATGACTGCTCCATCAGTCATCAACACTTGACCTGCTGAGCAAGTTGACCTGAATACAAGGCTCATACCAGCAATAAGTTTAACTATATTTATGCAAAACAACTGATTCCAACAGGGATGAAAATGAAACTACAAATGAAACAGCGATGAGAGATACAAATATAAATGTAAGTACCTTCTATTGCGCACTGATAATATGTATAATGATAAAACGCACGATGTCAGCAAAACAAACACATCGTTGAAGAAAACAAGTACGTGCAACAACAAGCTATTTCGCAGAATGAGTACGGAGCAGCAGCACTGCGCCTCAACAGCCAGATGAGATTAGAAAATTAGGTCGTGGGATGGCTGGTCAACTACATGTTGTATGGGGATTAACGGGGGCCAGCAGCTACACTGGCAAGCCATAACTGCAGCAACGTATACCACAAAGGGGCCTTGTACAGCTAAAGCTAATGATAAGCACTAGCCATACAGAAACCTACACGGTTATTTTGAGGGCTAAATCAGCTAACAGCTAAAACCCTGGCAATCGATAAATGTATGACACCCAACCACCAAAGCTACCGACGATAAAGATGTCTTTTGTAGTGCTAACTAACGTTAGCTCGTTAACACGGGCCTCGGTGTTCGCGTTGGGAGGGGGACTGCGCTCATGTTTCATAATGCATTTTAAAACACATTGCAGATACACTAGCTTATTCCTCTTTAGCCCAGGTAGCTGCTGCGTTTTGAATTACACACTGACATGCCACTGAACCTTTTAGTCAAATTGTGTTGATTATAAATCGTGTATAAGAGGCACAGGATGCCACAGAAAAGGTGTTTTATTTAGAGAACAAAACAAAATGGCGGTGGAGACGGGCCCGGTGAAATAAATAACGTTAACGTTAGACCGGTTGTGGGGCATAAACGTTAGTGAAGTTAATGAAGCCAGCTTGGAATCACAGTTAATAGCTTGCCGATGGCAATTGACGCTACGTCAAACGTGTTGTTTATGTAATAAATATAGAGAAATAAAGATAAATACCCCATTTACCTAAAGCTAGCGTATTGTAAACTGACACCGCATTAGCCAGAGCTAACGTTGCTCAGCAAGCCCCACAGTGTAATTACGTTATTCCAGGCGAACAACCTGCGCTAACACTGAACAGCTACCATTAGCTGCGTGACAGTCTTTGAGAGTTAGCGACTAAAGTTATGAAATATTCCAACGACAAGCTTACTATACAGCCAATACAATTACAAAGGCATCATGTGTATGGCTTACCCAAAAGAGACTCACATAATCCTTTAATGTGACAAACGTAGGCTAACCCGCTAAGCCAAGCTAGGCTAACGAGCTAGGCAACCTCATAACATTAGCTAGCTAGCAACAACAAGCAAGCCCTTCTGCTTTTCCTCAAAAAAACGACAGCCATTCCTAAAACCATCCTGTCGGGTACGCTAAATCTGTTTCCAAGGTCTACGGTGATAATTGCGGTTTAATTAAAGAGAGTCTCAAACCGGTATTTGCATAAAACATGCAAAATATTTCGGCCACTGACCTGGTCTTGTCCCGACTTGTCTCGAGGTTGTATCGCAGAATGAGGTTAGCAATGCTATCGCGTAGCTTTCTAGCAAGTGACCCAGCTAGCTAAGCAACGTTATCCTCCTGCAGTCAAACAACATAGCGTTAAGGGCTTTGCAGTAGATCACACTAACTTGGAAATTATAAGCAATAGAAAAAGAGGGTATTCGGCTTACTTGCACTCCTTTTCTTTTCTTCAAAAATAAATGAAAAGGGGAAAAGAAAATTCTAACAACTGGACTCGATCCGTCGCCTAGAGAGCCGTCAACGGCTACTGGGTAAATTTGTGAGATGGAAGCCGTTTGGGACCTCTACAGTAAGAAAAAGGCGACTCTTGTTTTTTTAAAACCGCCGATCGGGTACCATTTGAAAATAAATCTTAACAGAATAATTTACATTTCTTTATGGACTCAGTATGAGGTTAAATACATGCGGACTGTCTTCCCTAAAGTGCTAGTTATCCTATGTCTTTAACATATTTGTCATATGTGTCATAATTAGGGAGCACTGCATGAAAAATAAAGAAACAAATACTCTACAAACAGCTTTATGTGGGCAAGCAAAGACAAACTTATTCAAAGGCTGCAGAGAAGTTTATGTACAAACAGAGAATTGAGGTTATTTCAGGTCACACATGTGGTACAACATCTTTATTTCTAGATGTGAAGACTGTGCATGATTTGCTTTCCTTTGGATGTAAGAGCCACTGCTAAAAACTGTTTAACCAAATTTCATGGTCTCTAATATTTGAATATAACCAACATAATAGTGAGTTTCCTGTAGAATACTCAGCACAATGAACAAGAGAGCACAAAACTAACATTTGTCAAAACAGTGGGTTTGTAAAAAGACGCTTCGGCATGCTGAGAAAGGACAACTGCTGAGTGAAATCAATATAAAGTGAATACATATTTGTCAGTTCTAAATTTCATATATATATTCCCTTTGGAATAAGCTGTTTTCTTCTGTTGTGCTCTAATTACTGATTTTGAAACAATGACAGGATCTTTGATGAGAAGATGAGTGAATTCATGCCATTTTTGCGAATCAGTCTCTGCTCAGGAGGGGGAAAAAAAGATTTCTTTGCCTAAATCATGAGTGACAATTAAAATCGGTCTGGAGGAGCCCACAACAAATAAGATGGTGAACAATTGTTAGAAATTATTTATTTATTCCACAGATTGCTGCACATATTGTAACCCTGTGTGCAATGCTGGTAAATACAGGGAATAAATGGACACTAGATTTAAAAACAAAATATACAAATCTGAGAAGAGTGGAATTAAGACTAATTGCAAAATATCAGAATTTACACAAGTAGAAAAGAGGATACTTTTGCAACATTATGTGCCCACCCCACCGTAATGTAGTGAGGCACACGCCCCAATGGGTTCGGTGTATTTGAGTTGTAACCCGGAAGATTATTGCAGTTACACCTGCTGTTGTAATCAGAGTAAAGTTTGAGCATCGAGCACAATACAGCGTCTCTCATCATTCTCCTCACATGAACGCTAAACCTCCACTACCGACACCACACCCACCTCTTCAAACGCACGCACACATACACACACAAACACACAGTGTTTTAAGTAGGACTGTATGTTGTCCTATAATCACTCAGCCTTTCAGCAGGTAATAGCATTCAAGTGCCATCTCATAACAAAAGACAATATTAAATTTACATTTTACATAATATGTTTTTTGCAAAGTCAGAACCTGTTTCAATTAGCTTTTTTTTTTCACAAAACACTTGCATTTTAATAAAGGCAAAGAAGTCCTCATCACAATAAAATTTACCTATAAGAATTGAAAATAGGTGATTTGAGAATGAAATTCTCAATAAACATCTGTGCAAACAGAAATCATCTCCACCAGCCCAGAGTGCACAGTGAGTCTGTCAGTTTGTGATGCAATGAGGGGTTCATATTTATACTGAATTCACAATCACTTGATGAGACCCCCGTGATGTCTCCCTGGGATTTGAGGGAAAAATGTTATGGCTGTGCAAATTTTCAGCAACACAAAGATGGAAAAATAGACATGAGACTTGTGACTTAATCAACTATGTCAGATTTCAAGCGGCGAAAGATAAGGAGAAATTTGTGTTTTATAGATTATATGTTCATCACAGGTTGAACACAGAAACTCCTTGGTGCTGAGCCTCTTGTTTTTCCATATTACCATTATACAGTGAGATTAGAAAGTCTCTCGTTTTCGTCCCCAGAGAGCCTTGGAAGTGATCAGCATCTTCCTGTTTCCCTTTTCCCTCCAACGATAAAAATCTGGAAGATAAACATTAAATCAGCCCTTCTCAGACAGTTTTTCTGCCAAATCTGTTCGGTGTTTTTCAGACCAAGAGTACAATAATCTATTTGTCTTAACTCTACTTCTGCTCACCTCCCTCTCACATCCTCTACAGGCCACTGTACAGGTGGATCTTGACGAACGAGATGGTCTCGTCATAGTTTAAATGGCCCTTCTCATAGATGATGAAGATGTACTTCTGGTTGTCTCGGACACTGCTGTCCAGCGTTGTCATGCTGGAGTAGCCGCTTGGCCCCGCCCATATCTGTAGTGCATTTTTCTCCCAGGAGGTGCCGTTTGTCATCGACCAGCGCAAGGTCAGATTAAGTCCTGATGGGGATGATGGAAGAAGTTAGTATTTCATTCACCAAGACTTGGTGTGTGTTGAGTAGAATCAATAAAAGTGGGATGGAGGAACAAAATGAACTATTTACATTTACACAACTACCGCACCTAATTACAATTTTTTCTATACTGAATTATATTTTAGAAAATAATATCGTACATTTATTAAATAAACTTTATTATAATTAAGCCCATGCTGAATAACACCAAGGTAAATTTGTGTTTGGGGACATTCTCATCCTGTGCTACTGCATCAATGTTTGTGTAATTACTCTAATTGCCAGAAGGGGGAGACAAAGGTTCCACACTGCAGGTTTACCTCCAGGTATTTTTAAGCATGGAAATGTCTCATAAAAAAAGGCATGAGCAAGTCATAAAATATGATAAACTGCTATAGATTACATTAGCCAACAGTATATATTTAATACAAATTTATTTTAACTAGCTGTGAAATTAAAATACTGTTAATATATGAGTAGGTAATACAGTAATAATATTCCAAAAAGTTTATAAAACATGTACTTTTACTTGAACTTGAAGAGCATTTACTTATATTTTGAGTCTTTTTACCAATTTTTTTTTTAACTTCCACCACTTAGCATCATTTAGGAAGGACAAAGAGATAGTGACTTTAACTGTAGGGTCACGCCGCCGGCGACCTGAGCAGCAGAGGATGCTCTGAATGCTGGCATCACGCTGCCTACGCAACGGTGCAGACATCAAGTTCGGTTGTGAACAATATCAAGTTTGTAGCAGAGTTGCGCTTGTAGGCGGCATATCTTCAGTTCTCCAGTCCATTCACCACGGAGCACACTTTGGTGAGCCTTCTTTGTGTTGGAGCGATTTAGGTCATAAAGCTCTAGGAAAACGGAGACCGCAACAATTAGCTTGTCCTCCATTGTCATCTCCATGGCAACCCAAACGAACGGTTAAGTGGCGCAGTGACAAGCGTCACAAAAATCCTGGTCTGCAATTGGCTGCTGCTGCTTCAGTGCCAACTCTGCTCATTTGCATAAAGTTGAACTTTTCTCAACTCTACTCGTCGTTCTGGAAGCTGGCATCAGGCCGCTCGCTGCTGCCACAGCGTCCGATGCTCCTCATCACCAATTCTCATTAAAAATAAATGACCTCCGGCTGCTTTTGCTGCTCAGGTCGCTGGTGGTTTGACTGTACAGTAGCTAGCATTTGCAGTTCTACTCTGTAATCACTCTAACTGCCAGACGGGGGAGACAAAGGTTTCACACAGCAGGTTTAACTCTAAAACATGTTACTTCTCATATTAAGATGTACCACAAAAAAGACATGATCGAGTTGTGAAATATGATGCATTGTTGTAGATTACAGTAGCAAATAGTAGATATTTAATTAAAAAAAATTAAGTTAACCAGCTGCAAATTAAAATACTCTGTTAACATAACAATAATAATATCCTAAAAAATCCACATGACAAATACTTCTACTTGAACTTGCAGGACACTTCATTATATTTTGAGTACATTTACTAAACGTTATTTATCTCCATCCCTTAGCATCATTTATAAAGGGCGGAGAAACAGCGACTCCTTGCATTAGCAGCTCTTACTGTGTTGCTCATTGGCGGGGTTGGTGAAGTAGAGCACTCCGTCTTTCTGCAGAGCTCCAGCTGCTACTGCTGGATCCACCAGCGTGTAGTCGAAGTACAGGGAATCGATGGGCAGGGTCTCTCCACCGTCGTAGCTGCGTACCACCACACGACACCGACAGTGGTAGTTGTACTGGTTCCGCACATTGATCACTATGGTGCCGTCCATCATCTCAAAGGGCTGCAGACAATCGGAAGGGGAGGAGAGGGTTTGACAGCGTGTCAGTGTCTTTTAAAACATGTCAGAAGGAGTGAGGTTGTACATTCATCAACGGTAATGAATTGATAATGAAAGCTGGGTACCACTGCGGCGAAGGCATCAGGGAGCAGTTAAGAGATTTGCCAGGTTGTTATGAAATATTTATTTTACACTGCATTTTTGGCCACTAGGGGGAAGAAGAATTCCTCAAAGCTGACACATAAAACAGCTCCTATTAAAGTTGTAATGGCTGACATGTTAGGGAATGATCGTCCTTGACACACTGAATCACTAGCATTTATTTAGAGTCATGTTTCTGTCCAACTGACACTTTGAAGTGTGTTATTCACTCTGTTTTTTGCTACGTAGCTCCGGCTCCTCTTTTAACTTATAGAAATTTGTCTTTTCAACAACTAGTTGCTATCTTGTTTGAAATAAAGCCTTCATTCAATCATTCAGCTTTGCCCGTCTGCTGTTTGGCGCCGGACAGGCAGTGCACAGTGGATTTATCAGAGCTTTTTTTTTTAAATATCTGAACCAAAGAACCAAACCAGGCTGGGGGTTAATCAGTTTCACATTAACCAAAAAATTGGATTTTATTAGGAGCAAACGCACCTGGCACTCGTCAGGGTTGAAATCCTGCGGTTTCTTCTTCTGGTTGTAAGGGATGCTTTTTAGTGCAGCACCGTTGCGCCATGTTTTTCCGTGGTCATCGCTCAGGATGCAGAAAACTCCATCTCCTTCCAATGTACCATGACCGCACACCACCAACCTCCCATTATGCGCCTTATTTACTTGGTGCTTCAACTATGAAAAACATTTGGAAAAATGCAGTTCTTTAAATTAGCTAAAATTAGGTGACAGTGATTTGCCAACAAGGACATAAAATCTAATGAAGCAAAGCGTAATAATTATCAAGAAAGGCTGATCTGCTCAATCAATGTAGTACTTTTAATGTACAAAACAAACTTGTTGTACAAAATTATTTAGCTTAAATTGTTTAGCTTAAATTTTATTTCACGTCATGACTAGAAAACAGCTCAGCTGCAGCTTCTCGCATCATTCTCTCACCTGGATGCCGAAGCCCGGCCCGGGAGCAAAGTTTTTCACTCCGATCTGTTCGGAGAGGTTTCTGGGCTGGCTCCAGCTGAGGCCGTCATCCTTGCTCTCCACCATCATGGTGCTGGACGGCTGGCACTGGGCGAGGTGGAAGCAGAGGGAGTAGATCAGAAATATTTTGCCCTCTTCCTCATCCACCACCACAGAGCCCAAGTTCAGGCCGTCCGCCTGCGTCCCATCATCCACAATGAAGATGATCGGGGACCAAGTGTCTCCTGGAGGGATGGAGGGGGAACAGGAGACGACTGAGACACCTTTTCTGCTTAGAAATGATCTTTAAACTCCAGAATGCTTGTACACCAATTTGGCATAAAGCTCTGGAAAAACTTTAAACACTGTGATAAGATTTGTTTGTAGGGTCCCGTTGATATATTGACTTGCTGGTATTATCGGCTGATATCGGCCTGTAGCAGATATATCAATATCTGTGTATATGTTCCTGATGTGTTCTGATATTGAAACTGTTTTTTTGAGGAGGGAAAAATTTATTGAACTAGTGATTTAAAATGATGTAAATATGTAATTTGTCCAACAGAGGCCAGTCTGTTAATCAATAACATATAAAAGAAGAAGAAACAGGAAGTGTCAGTTAATGTTGACTGTTTATATGATTTTTTCCTCTACTCATGACTGCAGTTATCTCCCTGATGACTTGCAACCTTTGTGCATTTACAACCACTCTGTTAATGTGTGTGTGTGAGCGCGCAGGCTGTATATATGTATATATATGTGTGTGTTTCAGGTTGCATGACTGCGAGGTGGTGGCCGTGCCTCTGTTTTTGGACCGCCGCATTGCGATGAACTTTGCTCCCAAATCGCTGGACGACGACTTCCTGGCCTCTGCAAATGCCAGCAGGTTCCCTTCGGGGGTGAAGGTGAGCAGCGGGATCCTGTAGGTGTTCACCTCCCCCTCGACTCCTTGGCTCACCCACAGCAGCTGCTCCTCATACAGCAGAGGGGTAATCTGGGGAATAACACCAGGAAAAACAAATTGACAGAAAGTGGGGAGAAGACAAATAAGCTTACAAAAGAATTTAACTAAATGTAGGCCAACCAGTTTGGGCAAGAATAAGATCTGTATCTGCTGTCAGGCTAAGCATGCAGTCAGGCGATGATCACACTTTCATTTTAAGAAACATGTATCATATTTACTTATTCTAAAATCCAGATCAAATGGATGTAAAAGCTTTATATATATCTGTGTGTGTGTGTGTGTGTGTGTGTTAAAGCAGCATAAGAGGACATGCGTAGGCTGGACTATACAACAAACAGTCGTAACTTTCACAACCAATACATCATCAGCTTGAACATGTTTAACTTGCATATAGAGGAGCTACTAAATAATGTTATAACATATTTGGATAATCTTTTTTGTCCTGATGACAAATAACTGTACCTGTTTACGGCTGACGGTACAAACGGAGAGGGACAACACAGCGGACAGAAGTAACGACAGCGCAGCAACTCGGCTTCCTCTTTCCATTTTAGATGCTTTTTCCTCAATCCGACAGAGCGTTTACATTAGAATAGTAAAGTTAGAAAATAAAAGGAGATAATTCAATCAAGATAATTGAAACTAAAAGAGAAATAAGGAAAAAAAAAAAATGCTCTCGTCAGCTCATCCGGACTGAGTGACAACGCTCGGAAGCTAGCTAGTAGGTCATATGACCAAGGTGGGCGGTCACATGACTAACGTCATACACCAGAATAAACAGTAAAGATAATAATAGGCCTAGTTATTTTGATAGATGCCCTATATCTTGTTTTATTTTCTTATGATATCTGTTCATATGTATCATATTTAATGATACATTTTGTTATCGAAAAAAATACGAAAGCTCTCATAATAATAATAACAACAAAAACAACAACAACAACAATAATAATAATAATAATAATAATAATATTTTTTTATTCATCTTTATTCTTCTTTTCCTTTGAAAAATTTGACTTTAGTTGCAATTTCCACCATTTTAAAGCACGTCTGTTATGACAAATGGAAATGTTGGTGATAAAGTTTTAACAAAGTTTTGCAAAAGAATGATCCCCTTGTATGTCCATGTTGGTCCCCCTAACAGTCGTAACTTATTTACACCGTATTCTTATTTTGTATTTTCATACTAATACTGATTAGTTATAAACTTAATTATTTCGTATTTTGTAGGCCATTATTTGAAATCACTTTTGGATAATAGGCCTGTAACTTTTATTTTTATTGTTCAGCAGGCCCATACCGGCTGAACAATAAAAATAAAAACAATTAGGTCTGATTTAATTTGTTGCACACATTTCTAATCTATGAACGAGAAGTTCAGCTGTAGGAAAAACTTACACGGTGTTTTTTTCAGGCATTAAGTGATGCTGTCAGCAAGAATTAGCAGTTCAGACCAAAGGTTATTGATTTTAGTTGGTGCGTTCAACTTTCGATTCCTTTTTTTATTTTTTATTTTTTGTAATCATAAAATCTGTATGCTGAATACGTTTATTACTTTCATCCACAAGGGGGCAACATTTTTCCAAAATGAGATACATCAGCCACTGACAGTATTACAATAACTGTGCTATCTATCTACGTTAAGTTACATCAACTTATTATGCAGAGAGGCTGAATCCAAATTCATGAACTAGGAACTTGACCAAAAGTACATGAAAAGTTGAAATTAAGGTACAAAATCACTGAAAGCTCTATCACCGGATTTTAAATAAAATGTGTATTTTCTTTTTAAGGGATTTGATGTTACATGACTATTTAAAAATGAGTATTGTCCCCCAGCAGTTTATTACTAGGAACTATCCCTGTACTGTATGAACAGTACACTGTATTGTCCTACTCTTAAATGCCATTCTCTTTATTTTTTATTTATTATCGTGGTGTATTACTGTATCTTATTCTTATCCTTGTCTCTGTTTTATCTAGTTTATATTTTGTATTGCTAAAGTACTATATATATATCTGTGTAAGAATTGATTTGGGAATTTAAATTTAAATCCATTGTCTGACGGAAATGTAAGTGTAAATCCGTGTCTGTTGTTTAGACCCCAGGTAATCCACAACTATCCTTGGACTTTATCAGTTAATTAGTCACAGTTACAATGAAGCCGCAACATCGTGCCAAAAAAAACAAACATGCTCCTCTCCACAAACACCAGATAACATCTCATTTGGTTAAACCTTTGCACTACATACTGCACTCATGAGACGGACCTATGCAAATCTATTGCACAATATCCCATTATGATTTACAGTAAAGTCTTACCTCATAATAAAGTTTGAATAGATTTTCTTAATTAAATATAAATAGTGAACTGACAGTGATCAAACTTTTCTAGCGTTGTTTGAGCTCAGATCCACAGACCACATTCCTGTAGTCATGAGGCCTCGCTGATCTGAGTCACATGCCAAGAGAAAGAGCGAGAGAGAGGAAGGAGGAACCGAAAGAGAGAGAGAGAGGCACCAATGAAACTGTGCTGTGACACATTTGAGTGTGAAAGTAAAATACGCCCCAGTCTGTACACGCAGTAAGACCTGTCTTGTTGCTGAAGCTCCTATGTATGGTCTGTAGAGATGACAGGACCCAGACGAAGGATGATCATCACGGCTTTGTTGACGTGATGGATTTTTATCCAAAATGCAGGTAAGATGTGTTTGTTTCATAGCTCCACAGACTGGGTCACGCACGGTTGCCACGGAAAAAACAGAAGCTTTTCATGAACTGATATGAACTTTTGTACGCAGAGACATGTCCCACAGCTCATAACATGCTTCCTGTTTTGTTTTTTTTTCCCGTTTTTCTGTTCTCAAAAGAAGATAAGGAATTTTTGGAAATGAGTCATTGTAAGTTTGGCTTTCCTGCTCAACTTGAAGTTAAAAAAAAAAAAAGTTTTTGTGAAATGTTGGGGGTTTTCTGTAGAAATTGCATGTCAGTTTTACAAACAGGTTCAACAGTGTGCAACACAACATGATTGGGCATGAAAGTGGGCAAAATGCAATTCTAAGGTAGCAGAATGTGGATGAGGTTTTGGTCTTTACTGATCAGCTCAAGATAACTTTGCTATTTCCTCTCTATCTAGCACTGAGGATGTTGTTTGTGTTTGACGCTGCCCTCTCCTTGCACATGTGTGAACACTGTTATTTTTTCCCTCAGTATTCAGCTGCAGTGTTAGCAGGTGGTGTTAATTGGCCCATATTGGGTTTGACCCTATTTACAGGCAAGGAAGTGAAAATGAGAGAGCAGATTAAGGCAGAGAGGAGGCCTGTGTGTCAAGAGATGGCTGAAAATGGTGAAGAATGGTGGGGTCAAGCTGACACCACAACTGTGGCGATGAGTTTTCACAAGTCAGTGCTAAAATGTGGCTCCTTCACAGGAAGGCAGGGAGGGGTGTGAGATGGAAAGAGAGTTAGTTTCATTTTTACATGGCTTTTCTTTAGTTTCATCTTTTACTTTTATTCAATTTGTCCTTGTTGACCTGCAGTGTCATAACTAAGGATACTTCTTATCCTCTACTAACAGATTGAGTAACACTGCCATGATAACATTCTGGAAATGTTCCGCTAAGGGCAGTGTCGATATTAAGCAACTCATAAAAATGAAATTTTACCTCCCTAAATGGAGTCAGTCCAACTGGGCATTATCTGCATGAAGATATGACTAGCATCACATATAGGACTAGTTGCAGTAAAAATCTCAAAGGCAGTGGTGGAAGGAACTTACTGTAAGTATATTTACTCAAGCCCTGTACATTTTTGAGTTTACTTTTTCATTTTAAGCTGCTTTATACTTCTTCTCCACCACATTTGAAGTAAATATTGTACTATTTGCTTATTTGTTTGACACCAACAGTTGCTAATTCTTAAGGCTATATTCAAAAAATGACAAGCTTGTGAAATATTGTATGCTTTACTATTAATCTAACCGACAGTGTATAAAGTAGGCCTGCATAAAACTTGTCTTTTTCTTAAGTATGCCAACATACAGCTGCTTTTGTTAAACTAATGCTGAAAGCAGAAGTGATCTGGTGTCATGCAGGCTTGAGATTTTGCTTTTTGTTAGTCACACCAAAATGTGAACATGTTTATTAGAGATAAGGGCTGTGGCTTTGCTGAAGCCTTTCACAAGATTACAACAGTCTGATATGAATGCTCTGCTTCTTCATGTGTTTATTTGTTAGGGAAGTCAGTAGCAACCAGCCTTTTCTTTCTGATGTTGCTGTATCATTACCCTAAATCAAATGAGCTCAAGCACTTCTTCCCCTTTAGATAAATTATTAACTGAATGTTATTTAGCACTTTTAGTATGGCATGACTTTTAGCTTCCCTTATCAACTGCTAATTATAAATGACTTTTAGCTAGCTAGCTACTTTAACTATTTGTGACTTTAATCATTTCAGTTGTTCATTCACTTATTTCAGACAGCAACATCAATTGTTTATCCATGACTTTATAGCTAATTACTACACCTATTGTGACTTGGTCTGACTATTAACTGTTTATTCAATTCTTTTTAGCTTGCAACTGTTAGCTTCATTTATGTTAGCCATTATGTTAGCTAGTATCAATTAAAGCTAGTTCCTTCAACTGTTTGTCTTTTTCGCTAACTCCATTAACTGTATATCCATGATTTTTGTTTTCAATCTTACCTACTTCAATTTTTTATTTATATTGCTACTGTTGGCTATTTCAACTTTTTATTGAATTCTCTTTGTGAACTAGTAATTTATTTTATGTCAACTGTTCATACAATACTTATGCTATTCCAACTGTTTATCAATGATTTTTAGCTAACAGTCACAACATTTTAAAGCTAGGGTCTTCAACCATTTCAGCCCAGTGACCCCTTGATTGATAGAGAAATGGAGCAGGGGCCCCCAGATTTAAAAAAAGAAAAGAAAAAGTGTTGCATTCATATTGAGTTTACTCAATATAATTTTTGTCCAAATTTTAAAAAATTCCCAGATACAAATTATTTTGATAAAAAATTTCAACTACTTCAGGGGACCCCCTGCAGCACCTCCATGGACCTCCTAGGGGTCACAACCCCCTGGTTGACGACCACTGTTTTAAAGTGTTTATTCATGACCAGCCAACTAGCATTAAAAACTATCTCATTAGTTTTTGAAGTTATATCCAGATGGTCTCATGTTTTGTTTCTTCTGTAGGACTCAGTTACCTCTCAGGTAATGGAGGACAGGAATGGACTGAGTCACGTGATGGAGGAGAGTGATGTAGATGTTCAAATAAGACAAACCAAAGCTCAGCCACAGGCCAGCAACGACTCACTGAACTGGTCAAATGGTAATAGCTGCCTCTTAATTTTATGTTTTGGACCACAGATACTCTTCATTTAAGATGCTGAGTGTCACATTTATGAGATGATTAAAAGGACTCTCCTCAAGTCCTAAGCTTGTTTGTTTGAACAAGGATCTTTAAATGGCCAGTGCTAAAAGCAATACATATACCCTTTCCTTGTATGTCTTGTATGTTTTTAAGTCATTATAACCAAAGTAACACACAGATCAGTGTTCTTATTTTAGATTTCCTCATGACCAACCTGCAACCAACATGCAGTATCAGTGCAGCATTTTATAGAACAAATATCACCATGCACTGATGTCACACCCACATTCTTCAGATGCCCATAAATATATGTGTAAAAATTGGAATGAGATAACCAATTACCATGCATCATTTCCACTTAAGTAGCATTAAAATTAGAGACATCATCTTTGCCCCTGCTCTCTGGCAGTACCATACAAAAAGAAATGGTTGCAGCAGTCCATCAAATGTCTTGGGCATTATTTTACATACTTTCCCTTAATTAAAGTTTAACATATTTGCTATGGAGACTTTGGGACTGAAAGCAAAGTTTTAAAGGTTTGATCAATAATTGGCTGCACAGCATGAGTTTGGTCCCCCGTAATGCAAGGTTGAAGGCCAGCCAGGTTCAAGCTGATGACTATTTGAACATTTATTTATGTACACTTATGTACAAACAAGAATACATCAAGTCACAAAAACAAGTAACTTATCTGTTTAGTCCATAGCTGACAGTGCTTCAGACAAATACAGCTTCTGTCAAACATCTTATTTTAGCATTTATGCAATAATCATCCTGTCATCTCTCAATCATAGGTCAGTGTGTTCTGGCCATGCCGAGCAGTTCACTGCTAAACCCCAGCTTTGATCTGTCTCTGTGTCGGGCCAAACTGGAGAACTTTGGCTTTCAGGTCAGCAAACACCAACATATACACATTCAGATGATCGACTGTGGCTTCAAACAAATAAGATATGTTAATCTTAATCTGTGTTCAGCTCTGCTTGTTTGTAATGTTATTTTTATTCTGTTAGATTCCAGTCACAGACATGGAGGCTCCACTTCAGACAGCTCTGGACCTTCCTGCAGTCAGGAGATACATGGTTTTTAATTCGGCTCTCTTCCATTTTATCTTGGCGCCGGTAAGATCTCTGAACAACTCTGCCCATATTCGTCTCTCTCCGTTCCTCTGCAGTTTGAACTCATGCCCATTTTCCTTTCTTTCTATTTCTGACACATGTGTTTGTACTTTTTTTTCTGCCTTGAATGAGCACTCTTGTGATTTAGTAGCCTATTAAACTTACACAAATATTTGGGATCATGCAAAAGACAAATGGTTAAAATCACAGGAGGCCAGAGATAACTTTATTTCCATGTCTGAGTCAGTCATGCTGCAGCCACTTTTGACTTTTAAAGTATTTTTTATAAATGCTAACATTCTAAAAAGCAAATATGACATAAATATGAAATGTCACGTTAATCATTATAATTATAATCATTTTGTATCACAGATAAAACAGCATTTTTACTATGTACAGGTGTAACTACTCCCTTCTGAATTAATTAGAGAACTGAAGCTATGAGGCAATTAGCTTAGCTTAGCATTAACACAGTGAGATAGGGAAAACAGTTTGCCTGCCTCAGTCTAAAGGTAAAAGAAATCAGTTTACCAGTACCTTAATATTTTGGATTATATTGATTACATTTTCCAAAATAAGTAAATATACATTAAAAAACAAACAAACAAACAAACAAAACAAAAAACAAACAAACAAAACAAAACAAAAAACAAGTTTTATGTAGATTTACGCACCTAAAGTATTTCCTGATGTTCAGAGGCCGGGTGCAGTGACCTCATTGAGTCTCTGCAGGTTGTGTGGTAACTATACAAATTATATAAAAGATTTATTACAGGCTTATTATTTAGCTTAAGAGATGCTGGAATTGTATTGTGTCTGGACTGAACCAAGCTAACATTTCCCCCCTGCTTTCAATCTTTATGCTATACTAACCAGCTTGTAACTGTAGTCAATGGACTGATATAAGACTGACTTGTTCTCATTCAGTCTCTCAGCAGGAGGCCGAATAAGCCTACAGTGTATCTTAGGATTCACTAATTCTTTAATGCATGTATTCAGCTGTCGCCAGAGTATTTGGTGCCTCTCCTATCCATATTGTTAATATCTACAGTCTTTCCTCTCCCTCCGTCAGATGCTGTATGTGGTGGTGTGGTGTGCTGTGTTCTCCACCCTCCACCTCTACATCAATGTCAGTGACTACTGGGTCCTCTGCCTCTGCGTCAGCCTCGTCTCCATCTTCCTCACCACAGCCATCATCTTCGTCCTCCACCACAGTAAAAAGGAGGTAAAGCATTTCGTTACCATGCACCTGAGTTTGGATTAATCTAAAGAGGATTTCTCCAAATGTTCCCACAGTGTTTTCAGCATGGATTTAAGAAAAGTAATAATAATTTGTTTGTTTCTGTGCAGCTCAACATGAACATAGACGTTCGGTTGATCCAGGTGAATGAGAGGATGGTGAAACACAAGCTGCTGGTGGCTGTCGCCGACTGGGTGCAAAACTGCACTGGAAACATGCAGGTTGTTCTTTTAAAATCAGCCGAGACTGTGAAGAAAATAAGGCTCCACATGAGTCAGATGTGTGCAAGCCTCTTTGTTTGTACAGTACATTTGTCCATGCCTACTGTTTTTGGATATTGTCGGGCTGAAATACAACTCTTAATGTGTAGTATTCCAGCCGTTTTCTTGTTTCTTAGTAAATCTTGTGGGAGAATAGCATTAAGATGAAACAAGAAGCCTTATGTGGATAAGTATATGGCACTGGTGGTTAGAAAAGAAGAAGAATGATACAACAAAACCATATCGTTAGAGCAAAGTATCAGCAGGCATGACAACACAACACAACAATGACAAAGCAAATAAACACCAATGGTAGGATCTCCACCAGAATGTAAAATAATGCAGTGTGCATATTTGGACAGCAACTTTTTTTATTTGTTGTTGTTGTATGTGTTGTACTAGTGAAGGCGTTTGCAAACAGGAAACACTGGAATTAGATAGGGTTGCTACCATAGCACAAACAAATAGCACAAAATCATCTTCAGGAAGTGGTAAAACTTCATGGGATTGTTCTATTTTACTCACAGTTTCATGTAAATAGTCATAGAGAACATACCCAAAAACGAAAGAGATTTTCAGGAAAGGTGAGGATTCATTTTATAGGAAAATTTGGAGAACAGTATAAATGAGTAAAGAGAGTTAAACATTGCTAAGAAAGGATAAAAAGAGACAATAATACTGTGCAGAGCTTTAACTGGAGTGGATCTCTACTAATAATGCAGGAATAAAGAGCTTTATGAAATTAATAAAAATTATTTTGCAATAAAACTAGCCAAAAATTCAGATGTGGGCAATGAATTGGTGGTTTGGAACAAAACAAAGTACATCTGCAATAAACTGGAAATGGTAAAATTTTTGGCCTGGCAGCTGCTTATGCTCCTGTGTTTATCTCTGTGTGTCTCTGCACAGCTGTACTTTGTGTATTGGGACATGTCTCGCTGTCTGAGGGCACTCACTGAAACTTTAGAGGAGCACAGCTTCGTGGCAAATGGCACCCAGGTGAGGAAGTGGAGTACATCTGTCACTGTGTTTGTTCTCCTGCTGCTTTATCGATTCCCCTCGTGCACCCACATTTGTCCTCCCCTAGAATCGATATAAACATAATTGTAGATGCTGCTGAGAGGATATTTGTTTCAGGCAAACAGAAGTTTAGCTTTTGAAGGACAGCATCACATTTTACAGGAGGTCAAAATGATCAACTGAGTGTCACACTTTCACCAGAACAAACTGAAGAAAAAAATGTCCCACCTCGTCCTCATGACTAAGGCGACGGCTGCTGTCCCTGAGGCCAGCGGGTCAGATGTGGAGCAAGGTTTAGACGAACAAAGGCCTTTGCTGGGAAATGAGGAGACGAGTCGCAGTACCTCACCCAGCCAGCAGGAGGACACCATTTTCACCACCACATACAGCCTGATACCTGATGCATCCTTACCTGCTCAGGTAAGAGACTCCATGCTGCAAGACTTCTTTGTTACAGCGTCACAGGAATTTATTTTAGAGCCAGAAAGATATGTCAACAGTATTTCTTTTTTAAAAATACGACAGAATTGTTATAAATGTAAAAAATAAAGTGTGGTGCATTCAAACTGCACCAATTAATGTTTTGAGGTTCTTTTACTTTCATTGTCTTTAATTTATGTACAGATATCTTTGCTATATTTGTGTTTTCGTTTAATGCTGTTTTTATTTAATGCTGTCGAAGAATTTTCAATGAAACTGAATAAAAAATAATAAATAATTAACTAAATAAATAAATAAACAACATCAGGAACACATTCAACAAAGGGAGAGTGGCTTAAAAAACAATGGTACAGTCAAATAAAAGAATGAATTAAAAATATTACATCATTTTAAGATTCTTTTCTCCACTGTATAACATCCTCACTTTATCTTTATTGAACTCTTTAGTAGAAAAAAAATGAGGTGTTCCTTGTCAAATTTATGATGTTTCATTGTAAGAGTTTTTTACTTAAAAATCTTTATTTTGGGGCCCTAAAAACAGTTCAGTATGTAATGTTTTGAATGAATTATTGTCTTTTTCAAAGAAAATTGATCCGCCTACCTTTTTTTTTATTAGGAAGAAATTAATGCCTCTTGTTGCTTCCTTAAGATAAATAAATAACTAAATAAATAAATGACTTGCTGATTTATAAAATGTGCAAGTAAAACAAAACTTCAGTGCAAGAGATTTCTGACTTTTTAAGCAATAAAAACTAATGTAAAAATCTTCAAACATGCAAAAAAAAAAGTCTAAAGGAGTATGTAGAGTTTTATTAGTTATGTGGATCATTCATGAAACAATAAAGAAAACTGATTTAACGGGTTTTAAACTTGTATACAGATTTTACATTCATTCACTCAGTATGTGTCCTTGAAATGGATGAGTACGCAATTTAGATAATTCTTCCTCAGGATTGACAAAACTCATCATAATTCTGCATCTCTGCACACAAATGTCTCTCAAGATAAAAGCGTTAATGTGCTTCTTTGCAGGCTCAAGCTCACCAACTTCTGATGACCTACAGTGCAGCTTATGTGAAGCTGTTGGTGTCAGAGAAGCTGTCAAGACCATCACATCACCGCCTACGTTCCCGGAGGAATCACTGCACCACCGCCCCTTTCTGCCTCTGCCTGTACATCAAGAAGAAGGTTCTGCTATAACAGAGCTGTCAAGCCAGGAAGCTGTACTTGATACTGCAGGAGTTCACTGTGTACTCTTTTTTAGGAGAGTTTTGCTTTACACACATTCTCTTGGACAGACAAACTGACATGTGGGAGCAAACTTGGATTTGGTTTCATGTTCAAGGAGGTTTTGATGAAGTGAAGGACCCATTTGGAGCTTCATACTCCTGATTTCTGTTTTTTAAGGATGTTTCTCCAGCCTGCAGACTCTTGCTCTGTGACTGTTATAATGCCAGCTCTGTGTTTACACCACCTGGATGCTGATCGGTTTGCTCCCAACTATCTTTGCCAAGCGCTGCCACACTGAGTACACACCAGTCTATTCCAGCTGCTGTAAAACAGTATTTGTCCTTTTGTTCACATGACAATCACAACCTGAGGTACTGCTGTTTAAGTTATTATGACAAATTTTTTGAAAAATAAAACTAAAAAAATACATTTAAAAAATCAATCTTTTGATATAACTTGCTGTACATTCTATACTATCTGTCTTTTTACTCTTCAATGTTTCAAAAGAAACGTTTCCTGCACTTTTCACTCCACTATGTTTTTCTGCAGACTTTGGTATGAGTTACTTTCCAGATTAAGATTTGACATTAAAAATGTGATAGGCTTATAAAAAAAAAAAAAAATTCTAGTCGGGGCCTCTTGTATTGTTTTAGATAATAATGAGCCTTAAGTCGCTTCACCGTTATTTTCCCTCTAAGGGAGGCAATATCTCCATTATTGCGTTTAAAATTTGAAGATGGAATCTTAAAACACAAATGATCCCCCTACACGTGCACTTTAAATACCGTCGCAACTCTAATCTCCATCCATACTACACACCTTAAAACACATATCACATGACCATCGATACTTTACATTATTTCATCAATGATCAGGTTTACTTCACAACACCATTGTTTTTATTTTTAAATCTTTATGCCATGAATAATCTTGCAGTGACAAAAGCCAAGAATCTGCAGATCAAGTACTTTCACCTTTGATTTTTTTTTGGCACATTTTGCTAATTACACCCCTATACTGTTCACTTTTGACAGCAGCGAAAGAAAGTAATGTGATAGTACTTTTTTCAAGTTAAATTCCTGAATTCAAAAGTTACTTAAGTAAAAGTATGCAGTGTTGTCAACAAAATGTATCAAAAGTAAAGAACTTCTTATGCTACAGAATGAGAGAACTCTCAGTGTAACATGACTGAAGGATTAAAACATAGATGCATGCATTCATGATTACGTGAAGCTAAGAGTATCTGCTTTATATTTTGGGGGGTAATTTATTATGTAGTAATACATCTTAGTATAAAATCAAATCACGTTTATGCGCAAAAAAATTAAAAAAAATAAAAAATAAATAAATAAATAAAATAAATCTAAACCGGCAAAGTGACAAGTAGCTTGATACAACAAATGCATTGTCATCAAAAGCTTTCACTAACTGAGTATTTTTGCATAGTACATTGTTTAGAGGACTGACAAGTGATGTGAAGAGAAAGACAAAGGAAGCATGAGGAGGGAAAGATTTCCCTTGATGCATGTGTGAAATGAGGCTGAGAGCCAGTTAACACAATTGGCTTTAGTTTCCTGGCTACATTATTGTAACTAGCAACAGCTGCATTAATATCACAACTGTTGTGTGTGTGTGTGTGTGTGTGTGTGTGTGTTCTCACACCTTTGGTTTTGTGTGTGTAGGTGGATTAGTTATGCCTTTGTGTTTGCAGGAGGCTGGGTTTATTTCCAAGCATTATTACATATTACTAGCCATTGCCCATCAGTCCTGATGCTGCGACTGAGATGACAGCCCAGCGAGGGAGCTGCATGATGACACAAACACACACAGCGAGACAGCCAGCGTGGCCCACCCTTGGGAAGCTGGGACTGTGTGATGGAGGAGAGAGGCTTGCAGCGTGAGGCCAAGTTAAACGATCTCAGAGATGCTGGGTCTCCTCGGGGGGCTAAATGGCCATCTGTGATCCGGCACACACAAGCTGGCTCAGCTCCCATCTTTAGCTTCTCCCTCAAAACATCTTTCCATTGGCCTGTTTGGGTCCCTACTTAACCTTTTAACATGACACAAAACAGCCAGACTGTCTTGATGTTCCTATAATTACAATATTTTAATTCTCTTGGTCTTATTAAACATTATACAGAGGTTCAGCTTATTGTTTAGCTCTTAAAACATTGTTTTTAGTCACAGATATTTAGATGAAAAAAACCTCTAAAAGCCACCACATACTATCTGTTCAGCAATAAACATCAGACCGTCACTGTTAACAACTAGCTGGAGAACATATTGGAGCATTTAGCAGCTTATATTTCCCTTAGAAACTGGTAGAGACTGAAAGCAGCTGATAAACTGAATTATGGCCAGATATATGACTCAAAATAAATGACAATGCTGCCTAATTACTCCCACATGTGCACAGTATGGAAGCAGTTTGTTGTTGTCAAAGGTTACAAAATCCATGATTAAGTGTCTAATCACGAGTGTAGTAACAAAGCATAAGCTGCTTGGAATAAGAAGACATATTTGTCTTTATGTGACATAAGTAAGTAACTTTAGGTGCCAGAAAACAACTGCAACCCTAATGTCAATCAAGTCTACAGCCAAGCTAGCAGCTCTTTGAGGCCATAGGGCTGCAGCTGTTGCTGTCAGTAGGCTACTGCTATGAGCTAGATGCTAACATTACATTTGTCAAATGTGTAACATTACACAGCTACATTCTCAAAATGACTGTGATAACATGCTAATGTTAAGCAGACATGTTTAGCCTAGCATGTATAACAGTAACTTCCAACATCCATGTTTATTACAATAAGTGCTATCTTAGTGCTAGCATGCCAACTTTTGCTTTTTACAACTGAGGCTAATGAGACTGTCATGAGTTTTGCAGGTAACCTGTATAGTCATAAAGTATTGGTCATGTTGAAATCTTGACCTGATTGTGGAGCTTGATGAAGAGTCAGTGGATCTCCAAAGTTTTTGTTGTTAATCCTTAGGGGATCATACATTTTTGTACCAAAATCCATCCATAATTGTGCAGAAATTACACTCTAATTAACAAATATAAGTCTCACAATGTGCCAGTCATTAGGATTCATCCTCTGGGGACCACGAATGTCTGTACGTGAATGTGAAGCAAGCTTAACTTTCGGTCTGCACAGTATAAGCTGCCTTATGGAAAGCCATTATTGTTTATATGTGGTAAAGATTATACAGGAAAATAATGGTCACCATAATGTAGAAATGCATCTGTAAAATACAAACCTGCAAGACCTCATGTGATTAAACACAAGACAGTAATGATAGTGAGAGATACTGCAGTTCATTCTCTGACAGAGAGAGGAAAAAGAGAGACTGAGAGGGAGAAAACCAGGGCAACTATAAATAGCACCTTAGCAATGAGGGGAAAGAGGAAAGGCCACAGAGAAACTGAGAGACTGAGAGGTGAAAAACAGTCCAAAGAAAGCTGCTTTCATCAATGCATTGTTCACGACCCAAAATGATTGTATTTATTACTCAAACAACGGAAGTCAGAAAACAACCAATGCATGTGCAACACAGCCATGAAAATAATTATAGTAATAAACCCCAAGAGAACCACATATACACAGGTAATTTTTTGGCTCTTTAAATAAGCAACCCATCGCATTTACAAGCTCAAAACAAAAAAATATATATATCCATATAAAGAAAATGAAAACACTTCTCCCAGCTGTGTAGTAAACAGCTACAATCCATGTTACTGAGAACAGAAGAGTCCTAAAGCATAGAGATGCAGCCTATAAACTCTGTATAAACTAGATATGCTAGGAATGACTCTATTCAAACACACACTCACTGCCAGAGCCTTCGGTACAATAATAATATTAAACAGCGCTGTGCCTCATTTACTTTTTTAACACTGAAATAGCATTGTGTAGATCATATAAGGACAGGGCCTTTATTTATAAAACAGCTAAGTACATTTTGTTAAAATTCCTCAATCAAATTTCATAGATGGTTTGACATTTCAGAAAGTATACCAAGAATTAGCTAAAAAAGATTGACACCACTCTCAGATCATTACTGCAAATATGGAGCTACAGCTTGAAGCAGGTTAGCTTAACTTAGCAACATAGGGACACACAGCTAGCCTGGCTTTGTCCAAAGCTAGCCAATTAAAGTCTCTAATAGCACATTTGCTCACCAACAAACATTTTTACACTATCTTGGTTATCTTTCTTTTATTAATTATACAAAGACCAAAGTGTAAAAACAACAATTAAGAGGTGCTGAGAGATGGATTTTGTTAGCCTCGGACAGAGTCAGGCTAGTTTTCCCCTCCTTTTTCTACTGTTTGTGCTGAGCTAAGCTAATACCTGCTAGCGGTAGCTTAATATTTCATATACAGACTTGATAGTGGTATTGATTTTGTTTTTTATCTAACTTTTGAAAAGCAAACAAATGAATGTATTTCCCAAACTTTCACACGACTGCTATATGAATAAAAAATATCCAAACAATTTTTTACATCGGCTTATTAGCCCATAAACCTGTTACCATGTAAAGCTTTCTTGAAAATTGTTATCTCTAACTTTTTTGATTTGGTTTTATAAATATAGGCCCAGGCATGTTAAACATACTTATTATCAAACATCCGTGATAAACAACTGCAATAATAATAATAATAAGAATAAGAATAATAATGAACTGTTTATGTCTCTATTTGTGTTCATTATTATCAAACCGTTTTTATTAATTTTTTTAAATATACCTTTATATTTCTTTTAAAAATATCTTCATCATCATCACCACAGGGACCGACAGAGGGAACGGAGAAGCAGGAGGGGTATAGTAATAGGTCCAATAACTCATGTGGACAGAAGAAAGACAGAAAGAGAGGAAAAGGGGACCAGAGGAAAGATTTCAAAGAGCGGAAGTGCTACAATACAGTATAGGCATTAATATTTTCCCTGTCCCTCCTATTGGAAACATTCATTTTCACTTCTCCCACAACATCACATAATAATTCATACTGTGATGTTACAGCTCTTACAAAACAACAGCACACCTGCTGCACAGAGCTAGGCTACATTATGGAAACCATTTTGGGTGAACCCTGACTCATTGTGTTACGACGGTGAAACAACGTTAACAGAAGCTCAGAGCCCACAATCTAGTTGCAATATTTAAGACAAATGGAAACAAACTGAGGATGACATGCATGGTTATGTTGCCTCATAAGTATAACATTGCACTAAAGTCTCATATACACCATTGGATTGATTAAATAGCTAAGAGATGTGCAAGACAAAATAGGCCAAAACACTTCTAAAATACCTGCAAAAGATTTTTCGCATACCTAAGAATCAAATACTTCATCTAAATTGTCTCTTTTTTATTTTTCAACAGCTTTTTCAACATTTTTAGAAAATACTATGCCTCACACTTCTAAATACTTTAGGAAATATTCCCGCCAACAGCTGGGAGAAAAGCTATGTTTGCACTAGATGCCCATTAGCTAAAATTTATATTCATCATGCACTAAAGGAACTATGAATGTAAGCGGCTGCGTCATCTCATCAGGTCACTAAAAAGTGCAAAATCATCATCAGATATCAAATTGAAGCCAATTTCAAAGTGTCAGCTGCATTAAACTAGTGATATACTGTTAATTATAGCAGACACAGTCAATGCATGGGTATAGATATTGAATAAATCAATAAGTAACACATCTTAAATAAATTAACAAACATAAGTTATGTATCATCTCATCCAGCTTAAATGTTCATATCACATACAAACAACCAATCTCAAATAAATACTGTTTGGTTACAATAGACACTGTCAGTCCAGCCTCCATTTGGTGTGTTAAATGAGTATTGATCAGCCCCTCTAACACTTTAAATCAGTTTGACAGTCTCTTGTCCGAGTGTATTAGCAGCAATACTACTCTATAAATGAACACTGTTTCAACATGGCACTTTTTTGTTTTTAAAGCAGAAAACACATGTATTTTTGTACTTGTAAGACTGAAGTGTGCATTTAGCTTTACTAAAAACAACTTTACATGGGTCCATTTAGCAGATTTTGTCGCTGGAATATGTAAAACTGAAACACACGGTGACCTCTCCTCTCATCTAACTACATCATCTGTATGAATTAATCAGCATCAAATGAATTGTTAATGCAAGGAGCTTTTTTTTCTCTCTTGCAGCTCATATCTGAGAGTAAATACTAAGCGGGCCGCTATGCTAACAGCAATACTGGCCCTTATTTGACAGCTTCTTGTATTTGGCATTTAAATATCACCTGTGATTGTTTTTTTTTTTTCTTGGTCATTGATTGTGTTTAATGGCAGCAGGTTAGGCCAGAGCCGTGTGTGTGTGTGTGTGTGTGTGTGTGAGAGACAGAGAGAGAGAGAGTAGCTGTACACTGAGGGCCAGCAATGCAGTAGCAGTTTGTGTGCATGTTCAGTGCTCCTATTTCCTCCAAACAATTGAGAATAGTTAGCTAACTAATATATGCCATGATTTCCCATCTGTCTGACACTGCGTGGAGTTACGGCTCCCAGTCGTCATCGTGGTGCTGCGAGGCGATGATGACTACCACGGTGAGGATGGTGCAGAGCACGATGGAGGCGATGCCGACTGCCAGGCTGATAAAGGAGAAGTTGCGTGCCTCACGGGAGGCTATTTCCGCTGTCACCATATCCCCTCGGGCTATCGCCGTACGCACCTAAGTGAGGCAGAAGGGAGGGATTGGGCGTGTGGGAGAGAGGAGAAATTAGAAAAAATGTTATGTAACAAGAAGATGCACGAGTGGGAGCAGGAGAGTCTGAAACACCATGAATGGATCGATTTTGCTGCAGCACAGCCTGCATGTGCTGGCAGAGGCCATTCCACACGACATTAACACACCATAACAACATATACAGTGCAGACCGGTGGACCCATGCCTTGTCAGCTCAACTCAACTCAAAGCCAGCTGAGCGGGCCCAAGGGAAAAAATCCATTCTATCCCGTTGCACCGACAATGGTGCGGTTACGTAATGCGGTCTGTTGTGTGCATGTCGGTCAGCACAGGCTGCCATTACAGAGGCAAACAACAGACATCATGAAGTCTGAGAGCCACCAGACTTTACATTTCTGACATCACGCTCCATTTCACTTGTATGTTAAATAACAGGAAAGGTAAAAGAGCTAACGGTGCCTTTTAATGCAGAGGTTGTACAGATAATATCACTCAAAGTGAAACTGAAACTAAAATAACCTTCACTTTCCAGTGTCAGTTTTCATGTTATTGATCATTTTTCCTGATATTAGTATTAAAAAAATATTTAATGTCATTACACATAACTGACCTTTAAGTCTTACCCACTCCTTATTGTTAGAGAGGGGTCAGAGGATTGGACTGAACCAAACTTTCAAGCTTATTTTTTAACAGGAAAAGCAGTTTTTCACTCACGCTATAAATTTTGTTGGAATCTCTAAGGCTGTAACAATTACTCCTGAGACGGGCACGAATGTGTGTCTAATTTTATGGCAATTTATCCTAAAACAGTAGAACGATAACACTAAAAACACAAATGCAAGAAGATGAGTCAGGGGATCACCAACGACAGTAGGATTTTATATTGTGTTGATAATATACATATGCTATGATCCTTAACATACAGCGCCTTTTAATTATTTTCTTATACTTTTTTCTGTTTTCACTTTGTCATAGCAGTTGATGGTAATGCACTGTAACATTGATTGCCACCCGAAACAGATTAATTCAGTTAGTGTAAGTGGTTTTTTGCACATTTTTATAACAGTTATGGTAACAAACTCTTTTTCTAATTGTAATTAATTAACAAAAAGGAGATAAAATCACACCAACTTTTGTTTATTTTTTATTCTCTAGGGAACCTGGATATCTGTGCAAAATTGCATGCCATCCATCCAACTGTTACTGAGATATTTCAAAATGACACTGTCATCCCTCAGCCATACTGGCAAAAAGTCATTATTTTGTGACAATGAGATTCTTCCAAAAGACTCCATCCTAATGTGACAAAAATAGGAGTGATTTATAGTATTTTACTTTTCATCATAGTCTCATTCTAAAAGCAGGAGGTAAATTTCTGAGCATCACTGGCTTCAGAATGCATTTACATTACAAAGTAGCAGGTGAAGACACCATTATGTTAATAAAACTCAAAGATCAAAAGATGCGTCCTTAACCTGCACTGCTTTGATGATCGCAATGATGCCTGTCGGCCAGAAGCAGCAGACGGTGGTGAGCACGGCGATGGGCAGGTAGTCGTGTGGCGGTCGGCGGTCCATTAGGGTGATGCTGGGTGGCATTTGCATGGGATGAATCTGGCCTGGTGGGATCCCTGGGTGAGCTCCCGTGGCTGGCATGTAGGGTTGACCCTGAGCAGAGGGAGAGAAGAAGAAAGAGAGTTTTGTACTAATGCTTTCTAAAACAGTGGGGCTCTTGTAAAGCAGCTTAAAAAACATTCCCCACTCAAAAGAACAAGGTGAAAGAGTGGAAGAAGAGGAGGGTATTACATCTGCACTTATTAAAAGAGTCATGCATGTTTAAGCTTTGTCAACAGCAGGACAAGAAATATCTAAAGAAAATGGTGATTAATTTGTGGGATTGCTGTAAGCCTGCAAGATGAGAAAGCTTAAGTGCAAGTTTTACTTTTATTGACATTTTTCCTGAATTCTGGCGTTACTCTTGTAGTCTTTTTCACAAGAAGGCATTAACACAAACATGAATTATTCTCTGCTATGGTTTCAAATTAAGTGTACCTGGTGCTGAGACTGGTGGCCCAAAAGCAGTTACAGGTTTAGTTGTTCAAATGACTCATGCTTTAGAGCCTAATTTGACCACTTTAAGTTTCCTTCAGGGTATAGTGTGAATGACTTTGTCTACTATTGTGCAAACACATGTAGCTATGATTAAAAACAACTATTAGGATGTAGAAAATGTATGAATCGTTAAAGGGTACAAATTGGTACTCGTGAATGAGCTTGACGGCTGTTTAACAACCTGTTTATTTTGTTAAGCCTAATAAAACTTTTGTCATAGTTTGCAGTAAATTATGTCTATGAACTGTGAGCAGTCCAGCTGAAGAGTGATGTTCTCCTCTTCAGAAAGGAAGCTTACTAGGTGAGCTAAGAGGTGGGGAACAACATGTGGGCAAGCAAGGTCTCCAGCTGGATGAGGTCCACCAAGACCACCAAGACACCCCAAATCATCTTATTTTAATAGTTTGTAGACTTCTAGAGTTGTATAACTCCACTGGTTCACAAAAAGTGGGAAAATTTAGAGTATTTTTTGTGTTTTTATTTCTTTCCTACATTGTTAATCTTCTTGTGACCCCTCAGATTTACCAGGAGACCCCTTGTGGGAGCCCAAACTCCTTTCCTATGTCTTGCATACCCAATAATAAAGTGTCCTCCAGACTGGTCAAACAAGCTAATCCTCAGACACAAACATTTTCTAATGCAATATAAATGTACTTTTTATGAAAGCCCATCAAGGGACTATTAATGCAAACTGGCTAAAATTGTGAAATCAGTCAATTCAATGAATATTCTGCTGCATGCCAATGTTTCTGTCCTTACAAAAATGACCCCACAAATAAATAAAATAACATCAACACAATCAACCCCATTTTCTAAATTTTCTTTTGTAATTCTCATCATAAATAATGTGCCTGAAGTTGGCAGCAGCTACACTTCACAAGTGCAAGACAAAAGCTTGACATGTAACAATAATAACTCGAGCAAGTGTATAATTTAGAAGACACAACACATGCGACAAGTCTGTAATTTCTCCCATAGTTTCTCATGATTATTGAGGTAATTTTAAAGAATGATGTAATTTTGTACAAATTATAGTAAAATCAGAGACATCATTTGATTGGTAAATCAAATGCAGGCAAATGAAAGATAAATTAGGCTTAATTACTTGTAATAATGGAAGCCTTCTTTAAAGGACAATTGTCTTGGAATCTACATTCTCTATGAAACAAAACCAACTGCGATAACAGAACATTTTCCATATTTTTACTTTATTAATACCAAATGACGTAGTTCTTTTCAAGAAACTTTCTAGTTAATTATTGGAAAATCTATTTCTGAAATAAAGTGTTAACAAAAATGAATTTGTATTCATCAAATATGTAAAAGGAAGGAAGAAAAGGGTTGTTATTTGTTATTTGAGGTGTAAATAAATGGGCATTATATTTAATTTTGAACAGTCTTGAGTAATTGTGCAGCCGGCTGATGTCAGACCTGTGAAATCTTTAAAAAGCATTTTATTTGTCTCTGTCTCACCGATGCCATGGGGTAGACGGGTACATAAGCCGTGCAGGGCTGCAGCTGGAGCGGGTAGCCCGGGTGGAGGTATCCTACAGGAGGGTGAGGCATGGTGCCTCCAGGGCCCTGAGTCTGCACCGTGTAGCCCTGCGGAGCCCCCTGCGGTCCCATTGGGCCGCAGTGGAACTGGGTTTCTTGAAGATACCCCTCTGAGCCCGGCGGAGGAGGAGGAGGAGGGTAATTGGGTTGGGTGCCTGGCGCAGGCTGCATGTTGGGGTGCTGAGGTACGTTGGGGTCTTGTGGGCCGGGGATGTACGGAGGAGGCTGCATGGTCTGACGGCTGGAGTCATCGAGACCTGAGAGATGAAGAAGAGAGGGAGGAAAGATGAGAAAAGAAGCAGGTAGGAGAGGAATCATAAATAGAAAAAGCAGAGGAAGAACAATAAAAAAACAGATGCAAGACTGAGGGCTTGTTATCTAACTCAAGCACTGTTACAGCACATTTGTCTGCATGTTGAATATTACATTCCTTTCTCCCTGTTGAGGAGGGAAGATAATTACACAGACTGCAGCTTATAAAGCTTGTAGACAGAAAGCAAACCTGTGCAGTCTTTGTGCTAATGCTGACAGTGATTGACATTCTGACCTCCAGAGAAGAAAAAGCTTTTTTCTCTCCTTCCAAAAATGCTACTTATTAGCGCTTGGAAATGTGGAATTTCTCAGATGCCCAACTTCATTAGCTTGTCTGTATTTCTGAAGCATCTCTGCTTTTGGACGCCTGAACATTTCATGCTCACACGTTGGCTCCCTTTGTGTTTGCTTAACATTGAAAATGACTGATAGGGTGTTGTGTTTTCGCAGCAGGGAAGTGGCTACAGTAATCCATTCTGACAGGGACATGAGGAGGAGAGATGGAGATAGATGGAGGTGAGGATGGAGGAGTAAGGCTCTGATAGGAGAGCAGAGAGAGAGCAGGAGGCAGTCAGAGAGCGGAGCGGCGTGAGTGATGAGGGCTGACGACTTGTGCTCGGGGACCGGCTTTACATAACAGACCCCAAACACTGTCACAAGCAGGAACTGGACCAGAAACAGACAGAGGGGAGAGGAGCGAGCACGGAGGAAGGGACACCTTTAAAAGGTCATGACGCGATGTGATGGGCAGCTTGGCAAAGAGAAAAATACATGACTGTGTTTCTCCATATAAAGTCTGCTGAATCCAAAACCTGTCAAGAAAGGATTGAATGACATGGTGAATTTCTTTGGCACAAACAAAGGCTAGTTTGTGTGACTGCCGGAGTTAAACTAATGCACAAATCAGTCTTGTTAAAAGTCACTTACAGATGTCTGGTCTCATATTAGGTAGAAAAAATTACTAAAATATATGTTTTTAGAGGCAATTAAACATTTGCCTTTTACTTCTTACTGTAATGTTCCAAAATAAAAAACAGCTTTGGAGTAAATCCTACAATTCAAGTATGACATCATGTTATTATCTTATCCTGTGGGATAATGCACACAAATAGTTAACTGCTATTACTAATACAGAGTCATAGTTACAGTTCAAATGTTGTTGACATGATTTATCTTATAGAGCTGCTGTTGATGATAATGGTGATGCATTCATTATGCATTTCTGTAGATTCAACTACCTAATGTTAAAAATTAGTAAATTAGCTCAACTTTAAACATCTACAGCAGTAAACTGCAACATTCACGCAGCAGCAACATTAATGCAAATACACGATATGTGTAAAAGTAAAACACTAACAAGGAACATTTTAGTGATCAATAAGTACTTTTATTTTGGATAATTCAATTTCTTTTTTCTTATAATACTTAGCTAGGGCTGGGCGATATGGCATAAAAATAAAATCCTCGATTTTTTCAGACCACATTCGATTTTTGATTTTAATTGATTTTTTTAAACTGCAAAAGACAATGGAATTATTTCAAATACATTGTTTTTATTTCAAAAAAACATGAATTTCCCTGTTGGCAATAAAGGGCAAACCTAGCTTTAACCAAACTA
>JAQLOL010000008.1:6856228-6875271 GCA_029783665.1 Naso thynnoides | reverse complement strand
TTTCATACCACATTTGATTTTCAATTTTAATCGTTTTTTGTTTTTCTTTTAACTATAAAAGACAAAGGAATTATTTCAAGTACATTGCATTTACTTCAAACAAAGATGAATTTCCCTATTGAGAGTAAAGTGCAAACCTAGCTTCAACCAAACTAAGCCTTTTTTAAATAAAGGTTTGATTGAACAAATATGAATCCCCCCCATTTGGGATAACTAAAGTGTCAGCATAACTTTCACCAAACTGCACTCATGAAAAATAAGACCCAGAGCTGAGAGAGAGCCATAGGCTACCGTATTTACCCTAGTAAAGGAAGAAATCGATTTTCACAATTTTAATTTTTTAACATTGTCTAAACAAATTATTTGAATTTTGAACACACCTCACACCTCACACCTGTTGTCTTTTTGGATTTCGTAAATCAAAGCTATAAATTGTGCAAAGGGGTCAAAGTTTATAGTTTTAAAGCTTTCCAGCATAGTTTTAGGAGGTATAAATGAAAGAAATCTTGTAATGTGTGACAGATTCACAATGAGTCATGTTCTGTGTTGCCATTTCCTCTAAACACACGGCTGTATTCCAGCAGAGCTGAAATCTGACACTAAGGGCATGACGAGAGGTCGGTGAACAGGTTCCTTTGTCGAGAAAATTAAATGTTGCTACTTGAGTCATTTTTCTCGGTATGAAGTTTTAGGAAAGAGTTGATGAGCACATTCCTTTGACTGATGGGTGGTGTGTCAAATCCATTGACATTCACACACTTATTTACATAGAATCCGTATCACATATTAATATATAAGAGTTTACTCAGAGGGGAAGAAGAATTTCACATTTAAACAGTGCAGTGTTAAACTGCTTGATTGAATTTTGTAATATTTTCTTGGTCTCTGTGAATGTCATGTTAGTTTTGTCGTATACTTTTTATGTGACTGAACCTTGAGCTCCACTGGTCTTTCAGCAGAATCTGTATTTACTAACTTACCACTTCCTGGTAGAAGATTTGCATCCTACTCAGCAGTGCTGACGTGCCTGCAGTGTTGGCGCTGTTTCCATTTGCTTCTATCCAAATTGCAGTAATTGCAGGTCATTTTGGTCTCTCAGCTATGAGGAATGAATGCGGTCAGCTGCCTACCTGTATGTCCATTCCTATGAAACCAGTCAAAGTGCAAACAAGTTGGCATTTGCCTAAAAAAACCCACATGAACATGTACACACTTTTTTAAAAAAAATCACGTTGCACTGGCGATTCATTAAGATCCTCGAGCTCCACATCCCAGCCCTTTACCACAATGGCTTTTGAAGTAAATCAGTATTGGAGCACAATAATGCAGATTCATTCTGTTGCTGTCTACTTTGTGTTGTGGTCAAGACCACACTAACTGAGGCCAAGACTTGACCAAGACCAGAATGTGCCGACAAGACCGAGACTTTAAGGGGCTGAGACTGAGACAGGTCCTGGACAGTTAAACAATTTCCTTTTGATTGCAAGGTGGCGATAGGAGCTTAATGTTTCCCCCGGCGTATTTATGTTAACAAATAAATCCGTTGTGGTCTTGACCGACCTTGACTAAAAATCCAGAGACCGCGGCAAGATCGAGTCAAACTGCGTTCGATTCTGACACAAGACCGAGACTTCGAAAAGTGGTCTTGACCGGTCTCAAGACTAAGACCAGTCTCAAGCACTAAAACACTATGTCTACTGGCCTATATTTTCTACCTGACACCTGCAATAAGGTGTCTGCATCATCCTCTCATGATCTTGAGCTCCAAGCAGCCAGGTGTGTTTTTCCTGCCAAACAGGATAATGCAGTGGAGGCTGATTAAAGGCATTGGGTGCTCTCAGTTGGGATTTCTTCCAACAAGTTTTTAGATTTTTTTATCAGCTGAAATGATTAAACATCAGTGACTCTCCCTCTTCTAAAAGCCTGGCTTTGAAGTCTTCTTATATTCCAGTAACAGCTCGTACTCTTCTCTTTGATTGTACATGAACTGAGGACTGCTGAGTAGTAATGAAAGCTGCTTGTGTGAATTGAATGACGCTTACTGGATTTTATTGTTGCTCTTGCTGGCAGTTATAGTGTTATAGCATCTAAGAACAACTAAACTATAAAAAATATAAGAATAGACACTCTTGTATGCACATAAAATCCTTAAAACAGCACCACCCTGCTTTTATAGGGACACATTTATGCAACTCAATGTAGGGAAATGAAACTTCATCCTCTTTCTTACCCTGATACTTTTATTCATAACGAGTAATATTTCCTCGCAAAGCCTTTGCTTATGTGCACAGACCCCTTGATTTTTCGCAAGTTCACCAAAAAATTGTTTTAATCAGCAGTTAATTTCCTTAAGGTGCGGTGCAGGAAGTGCCCATACAAAAACCAGTGTTAAAATAATGTGTCTTTGACAGTCTGTCTGAAACCAAGCCAAGCAGCCACTGATTAATGTTAAATGATGACGGTGTTCCAGTCAGTACAGGTTGTTGTACTAGTGGGATTAATGTACTTTGCATTAAAAGCTCATGATGTCACTAAATGACCTGATTTTCTGTGTCACCGTTTCCTTTTCTCAGGAGAAGCTGCGAAGTTTGATCCAACCTTCAAAGGACCCATTAAGAACAGGTGAATGTGTCTCGTTAGCTGCTGCCTTTTCGCCACTGTCAAACTCCTTTGATTTCCGAATCCACAGTCTGTTTGGCTGCAGGGTTTCATGTGTGTGCTGTGTGGTTTTTCATTCAAGCTGACACTGACTTTCTGTTGACTGTTGGAATCACATTTGTCTCCCTGAGGCAGATTTACGGCAAAGCTCTGCCTGCTCACTTCAAACTGTCTCTCTCTTCTTTTCTACAGAGGATGCACCGATATAATCTGCTGTATCCTGTTCATGGCCGTCATCCTTGGCTACTTAGTAGTAGGGGCTTTAGGTGAGAGTAACCTGACACCAACCTGGGCCTTTGCTCACTGATATCATAATCAGCCATTGTTTTCCACCTCACCTGACGACTTTCTGCTGCATTCTGTTTGTTCCTCACACATTTTTTGTTGCCCCACTCTACTGCCTGCCTTAGAGGAACAGGGAAATACAGTTTTCCAAGACTCACATTAAAAGACCGATTCCACTCTCATACCCATCCATTAAATATGAAGCTACAGCTAGCAGCTAGTTAGCCTAGCTTAGCACAAAGACAAGGGGAAAGGGGAAAACGGCTAACGTGGCTCTATTCAAAGGAAACAAACTCCAACTACAAGCATCTCTGAATGTGCATTAACTCTCTCTGCCAAGGTGCTTCGTCATGATTCTGAGTGACGAAAGTGACAAAAGTGTCACAACTGTGAGTTTCCAAATGAGGCTGGCTTCAGTGACACCTCAGACAATGACCGTTTGTTGGCTTCTTCTGCCTCACATTGTTAGTTTCTTCTCATCTCCATCCAGAGTCACCACCTCAATATCCTCAGTTTACTCAGTTTAAGTGCAAGATGTGTAGTACAACTCTATTATTCTCTTATATCTTGCAATTATTTAATAAAATTAATGAGGGACAACATCACAAGTCTTGTTCCAACATGATGTCTAGGTGTTTTTCAGTGAAGCGAGTGAGTTATTTTTTCTAAGTGGTTACTTTTATCTGTTCATTGTTTTTTATATTATCTTCCTTTTCTCCTTGTTGTAGTTCCCCTAGTCCTTGAGCTATGATCATTGGCCATGATTCATTAGAAACAAGATCTAGGTTTTCTATTTTGAGGGTTATAATTTCTGTGGTGTTAAAGTACAAGCAGTGAATTTTCATGTAAACATGTTATCAGAGGCACTTAATTGCCATGTCATCAAACTCATTCCAGCACTCTGGGTCAGCCCTCTTATCTAGAGTAAAGAGAGAGTCCTGATAAGTAATCCAGTCACCTTATGTGTTTCTGCGGTGTGCCCTAGATAATCAAAGAATACCTCATTGAAGCAGTTTTGCTTGGTTGGCTAAGGTTGATTAGCTGTGAAATCTACTGGCCGCCAGTGTTTACAATCCAGTCATAGTAAAATATTTTACATTTCCTTACAATCATGTTGACAGAAAGAAACAATAAAGCATTCAAGCCAAACTCCACCGGAACAAGAAACTGGTCCTCCTGTTAGAGAAAATGCGCCCCCTTGTGGTTGGACTGATTCAATGCCACTGTGACCAAATCCACACATTACATATTTTAAATACTGCAAAACAGTAAAAAAAAAAAAAATTATATACATGTTGATAAAGTATGAGTAAAAAAATATTTGTAGTAGTGGCATAGCTGAAATCAGTTTTCACAATCTGATGATGTAACACCAGAACCAAACTTCAAACAGAATTAAAATGCTGTATTTGTGCAAAATGTGCTGTAATGCAGTCGTTCTTATTGAGAGTGCCAAACCAGAATGAACATTATGAAGCGTGCATCTTCTTATCTCTGTTTTAATGTGAGTTTTTTTGTTTGTTTTTTTTTGTTAGCTTGGCTTTATGGAGATCCCAGACATGTTCTTTACCCAAAAAACTCGACTGGATGGTTCTGTGGCACTGGGGATAATAAGTAAATGAATCTCTCTTTCTCACCGTTTCATTTTATGCACTGGATGTTGTTGAAATGCATTTAACTATTGCAAAATCAAAGTAACTCTTTCTTTCTGTCCTCCCTCCATCAGAGACCGACCTAACTTGTATTACATGGACATTCTCAAATGTGCCTCGTCCGTTAATGTTTTAGCAAATCCTCTGAATGGCTTTCAGTGTCCAACCACACAGGTAGAGAAGGCTGCTCGATACTGATTTATTTCTGATGATACTCGACAGTTTACTGCAAGGTCCCATAAATAATTATTCTTTTTTACAACTACCTTTAGGTGTGCGTGGAAAAATGTCCCCGTGAATTCTGGGCTGTGGGACCAACCTCTTTAATTCCAGGTGCAGCAGCACCAAAAGATGTTTTTAATCAAAGCCTCTGTGTGCCATCCATCAACCTGAAAGCCACTGACAAGGTAAATCCCGTTCTGTTAGTTTCTGTCAACTTTGTGTCTTTCTTTTTTGAATGCCAGATATTCTGCATATTAATAAGCAAAAGTAACCTGAGACTTGTTTTAATTCACATGTAACTGATAATTTCACCTCATGATCATTGGATTTTTCAGTCTGTTAAAGATATTATAGATGAGGACCTGTGTCCTTTCTTCACCGTACCCACAACCTCTGGTAAGTGGCACTGTACACTTTATTGTATTCATTTTTATTTGTTCAGAATTTTAATTGCTACTAAACTATGTGCAACTTTTTGTTTAGCCCTATATTTATTTAATTGATCATAGCTTGTGATGCTCAGTAAATTTAGAGACCTCTAAGTCCATTTCAAGCTGATTCAATTTGGTTATTTTTTCCTCTGTTAGTTCTGGGGAGGTGTTTGCCCGATGTCACAGTACTGGGGAACATCCCCCCATCCTTTTCCGAGATTCCACAACTACTCCCCTCAATCAATGAAACTGTTGACACAATCAAGAACAGCACAGGGTAAGATACAGTGAATTCCTAACAGTAAAAAAAACGAATGACTCTGTTGTTAGTTTGAAATAGCTGATCACTGCACATATGTTGACACACACAGTTTAATAACCCTGTTTTGGTCTGTTTCTCCTCACCAGCAAAGGGTTGGTGGCTTCGTGAGTTTTTGTGTGATGTTTGGCGCAGCAGCTGGTTGTAGTTGCTATGGCTGGCCGCCTTACATCTCATGTGAAATGCTTGCAGATTAGAGCTTTAATGTGTAGTTTTCTTAGAAACTGCTGAAATGCGTCTCTGTCTTTGCTCAGTGCTGAGGTTTCTCAATGTTAGTAGCTTGTCTTGCTTTATTTGTATCTTAACAGAGATGTAGAAGAGAGGAAAAAGTCATTAAGTAGTTGCTGTTCATTACTAATTGATCATAAGTTGCTCACTTATGTTTTTAGTGACCCAAACTTCACAGAAAACATATTGATGCTGATGCTGTTATGGTTGTTTAATGATTATATGAACACATTTGTCAGATTTTGCTTATTTCTTCACTGAACCAGCCAACACAGCCCATCCTTGCTCTTGTCTTCATCAGGGACATTGTGAGCGGCTTCAATGCCAAAGAGATCGGCGTGCGCATCTTTGAGGACTTCGCGTTGTCATGGCCGTGGATCCTCGTGTGAGTTGCCTCGCAGAAAGGCGCTGCACACACACTGCACACACACACTGCCACCTGCTGACAAACACATTAATAGAAATGACTCTCGAGATGGATTTGAGAATGTCAGATTTGAATGTTAAAGAACTCCTGGTTGTGTCAATAAGCACAAAACAATCATTTTATTGTAACTAAAAAACGTAGAGCGTCTGTATTATAACATATTGTTAGCTCACAGGATATTATGCTCAATCTCTTTACAGGATTTGACCTTTTTTTACATGACATGTCTTATAATGTATCATTAATATTGATTATTTATCCTCTCCTCTTTTGCTTTCTTCATAACCGTTTCATCCCCCTCCTGCCCTCCTCTGTCCTCCCTCTCAGTGGTCTGTTAATAGCCATGGTGGTCAGTATGCTGTTCCTGCTGCTGCTGCGATTCCTCGCTCCTGTCATGGTGTGGGTGCTCATCATAGGACTGCTGGGTGCTGGAGCATACGGTAAACACACCCTTGGAAAAATTCTTAAGGCTAACAGCGTTTTCCCTTTTGAGGAATTAGTTTAGAAGCCCTGGAACTGATTTTTTAAAATGATTTTTCATATTTATTTTACAAAATAAGCAACAGTCATACAGCAGTATGACACATCAAATGTTTAATTGACTCTTAACTCTCCATTCCAACAAGAGGGGTCAACCTGCATAAAAAGGGGCTAGCCTATAAAACTAATGCAAAAAAAAAAAAGATTATAATTCTGAAACGTGAAGAAATAAATAAAATAAAATTAAAATAACAGTGAAAACAAGCTTGTCTCTTACATACTGATTAAAAATGGTCCTTTCACCTCATCTCACACAAATGCATTCTGCTTTTATATTGAAGAAATGCACACGCTCCACTCGAGGAGATGTTTTTTCTGTCCTGTCCTGCACCCCACAAAGCCCTCTTTAATACAAATGCAGGTACTCTTTCTCTGAATTTCCACAACTTGGAAATTCAGTTCAACATGCAGATCAGGCAGTCTAGAGGGACAATTGTGTAGAGGGGGTAAATAACTTTAATTATTCTGAGCTAGATAATGAATGTAAAGCTGTTTTGATGTAGAGAATTAAACAGATTCAGATCAGAAAATGTCGCCAGTCTTTGTGTTTAAATGCGTTTGTGGACATGTTGAGCTCTAAAGTCACAGTTTTATATTTTGGCTCTGAACACAAAGTCAACAAGGGGAGTTCATTTGTGGTCAAAAGAGAAAATGTGCCTTGTAGCCTCTTATTTGATGTCTGTCTTGCAGGGATATGGCACTGCTACTGGGAGTACGACAACCTGAAACAAGCCTCTGCTACCATTTCTGAGGTCGGCTTCACCACCAACTTCCAGGTTTACCTGCAAGTCCAAGAGACCTGGTTGGCCTTCTGTGAGTCCGATTCAAACGCTGCTTTTCTCATTTGGCCTCACCATGCTTTGTTTCAGCCCTGTCGTATTTCTCACAACGTGCTGATTTGTTTGTAGCTTTTAACTTTGCACGTTGTCGTTTAAGCATTTTGCACTGTTCTGTGTGCGTCCAAAACCTTATTTAGGTCGGACTGTTGTGGCACAGTTTAGTACAAGGTGCAAGGTGTTTGGACTACCATATTAAATGCAATAAAACCATTGTTGGTAAACATTTGACCTATCGCCTGGTTCATGACACTAAACTCCAACACAGATGACCCAGATTCATATAACTGGAAAATGATTTTGATAAAAGTGACCCAAGTTGAAGGGTCACGGCTTGCTGCAGTTGTTTATGTAGGTCGTATTAGATATTAATCATTTTATGTAAAACATTTGGAATAATGTGCAGGAAGCACAGGTTTCTTTTGTCTTTTTTTAAAATAATGGTCAACTTCTTCAGTGCAGAAATTCCCTTCGAAAAACACACGGAGCGGAGAAATTGAAAAAAGGAAAAAATCAAATCAAATCAAAAATAAACTTAATAGAATAAAGGTTTTGTATGACCTGGCATCCTTCACCGTCCTCCTCCACACTTCTCCCATCAGTGATCATCATAGCTGTGGCAGAGGGGATCATTCTCCTGACCGTCATCTTCCTGCGGTCCAGAATCCTCATCGCCATCGCCCTCATTCAGGAGTCCAGCAAGTGAGTCGCGATAATCACTCCTGACTTACCTATAGAAAAAGATTTCAGGATGTTTTTTTGAACCAAATTTTAATGTAATCACTCAGCCATATCTTCTTGGGTTGATCTCATGATGTGTGTGTTCATCTTCCACAGGGCCATCGGTCACATGATGTCCACCCTGCTGTACCCCGTGGTTACCTTTGTTCTCCTGGTGGTGTGTGTTGCTTACTGGAGTGCCACTGCTTTGTATCCTTTGCTTTTCTGTGCATATGTTTGTTTGCAGGCTGTTAAAAAAAAGTTTCTGAGGTGGTTCACTGAACCATCGTGTGCTTAGTTTTAACTCTACATCACTTCCACAGTCCAGAGTATTGACTCTTCTCTTTAACTGATGCGTGCAGATATTTGGCCACATCTGGAAGCCCAATCTACAAAGTGGTGGCTCTCAACTCCACTTTGCCTGACTGTAAGAGTATCAATGCCTCTGTGATCTGTGACCCTCAGGTAAAAATGCAAATTAGCAAAGGAGAAGGAACTTGGCCTTCAGCTTTCAAATCATTAGGAAACAACTGTTATTTAATCATATGTAAATGTGTCTCCATCTAGAGCTATCTGTATCATCTATAGCTAGTTATCACATCTAATATAACATGTTCAACAGGGCCAGCCCAAACCTTTATGTGGCCCTAAACAACATTTGATTTTGGGGCCACCAATCTCTGCCGTACTGACTATTGTCTACTGGTCATTCACACACTTACAGTCAAAAAATCGATTTTATTAGCTATTACTACAAACACTTGTTAAACTGGGAGCACCTAGTGTTGTAGCTAGAAAACATTAAAAGATTAATAAAAATGAGACACTCTTGTTGGCCCCCTGCTGGTCACGGGGCCCTAAGCAGGCGCTTAGTTCGCTTGTGCCTTGGGCCGGCTCTTGTATTCAATCACCAGACACAAATTTGAGATTTAATGAGTGGAATAAAATGTACAGCAAGCTTCATACTGTTGTCGGCTGTGTCCTTTTCTGTTCAGCAGCTCATTTTTTCCTCTGCGTCTTTCTCTCAGAACTTCAACGTGTCAGATTACCCCGGCTGCCCCACAGCCAGCTGCATCTTCATCAAATACAATGACGAGGGGCTCTTCCAGAGGAACATCTTCAACCTGCAGATTTACAACGTCATCGCTTTCCTTTGGTGTGTCAACTTCGTCATCGCCCTGGGTCAGTGCACGCTGGCGGGGGCCTTTGCTTCCTACTACTGGGCCTTCACCAAACCTCATGATATCCCCATGTTCCCCCTCATTGCAAGCTTTATGCGCTCACTCAGGTAGGTTAATGAACTGCTATGTCGGTTCAATTCCTGCAACAATACTGCGTCCTCAATACTGAAAGTATATGAAAAGAAAAGATGCCGTTTCTGTATTTCTGTGGTCGGGTTGTTTAAGAGACATGATAACATCAAGTCTGCAGTTTCTACCGAAGAGTTAAGAGTGGCTTGGATAAACTGTTTGATCGCTCCAGAGTAAAGAAAATCACAGCACATACTGACTGACTGACTGCAGTTTCCCCTCTGACTCCTAGAGGGTGCTGTTGACTTACACATGACCTCAGATTCATTCACTGTTAAAACAGTTAAATGAGACATGATCGTTCCAGGTACCATGTGGGCTCTTTGGCGTTTGGTGCTTTGATCCTGACCCTGGTGCAGCTAATAAGGATCATCCTGGAGTACATTGACCACAAAACAAAAGGTATAGCTGATATTGGACATCTGCAAATGTACTCTTAGTAACAGCTGAAGTGCACTTAATTTAAAGCTACAATAAATGAATTCCAGGACATATTTTAGTGATTATGGCTGAAATGTTTCCTACATTGTAAAAGTAATTGGATTAGCTAAAGAGAGCTGTTTTTCTTAGCTCATAACAGGTTGACAGTTTTAAGACTTGTACTTTTTGTTACAGGGCTGTCAAGGCGTGTTTCTGTTTAGATTTAAAATTGAATCCAGTCACAAATTATTTGTGTCCCTTAACCTCCAGTTCTGTTTTCCACACGTCTCTGTGGGTAAATGAATAAGAAGTCCCAGCTGCTTACATGTGGAAACATGTCCTCAGAAACAAAAATAAGACTTTTAATGGCATCAAATGAAGACTCCTCCTCACACGTTTTGGCTTCCCGTTCTCAGATGCGCAGAATCCAATTGCTCGTTTTATTTTGTGCTGCCTGAAGTGCTGCTTCTGGTGCCTGGAGAAGTTCATCAAGTTCCTCAACAGGAATGCTTACATCATGGTGAGTACAGCACATCAATCTATAGGGTTTTTTTCTTTTTTGTTTCAATTAGTACTATTATCATTGATGTAATAATTACCATTGTGTAGCTCTCATCTTAAATCATACAAAGAACCATCAATGGGGAAAAGGATGCTTTGCCGCAAATTAAATGATACTTTTTCACATTTAAATTTTACCATCATTACATAGTTTATGTAGGGTTCCCTCCAGAAAACTGATTTTTAATGTAATAAGTTTGATATTATTTGTATTATGTAGACTATTTGATCATTTAATTACATTTTTTTCTTGACAGATCGCCATTTATGGGAAAAACTTCTGCGTCTCAGCCAAAAATGCTTTCAGCCTGCTCATGAGAAACATCATAAGGTTTGTGCTGAAGTCATCTTTTCTATTGTGAAGGAGTCTCAGTCTGTTTTTGCAAAGCCTGCTGGGGGAACTTTGTCTGATCTGTCTTTTGTATAAATATATTTGCCTGCATTTGACAGAGTGGTGGTGCTGGATAAAGTGACAGACCTGCTGTTGTTCTTCGGGAAGCTCCTGGTGGTCGGAGGAGTAGGTGAGGACTTCTCACAGCGAAGTCCAGAAAGAATTTACAGCAATGTATCTGAAAATGCAAGAGAGACTGAAACAGCTCTTCTTTTTCCAGGTGTATTGTCCTTCTTTTTCTTCTCTGGTCGAATTGCGCTACCAGGTGACACCTTCCACTCTCAAAACCTCAACTATTACTGGATGCCGATCATTGTAAGTTACAAATTGCTTCATTTTTGAGTCATTTAAATACATCAGACTAATTTGAAATTTATTCTAACTTTTGTCTTTGTTCTTTGCAGACGGTTGTGTTTGGTAGCTACCTCATAGCCCACGGATTCTTCAGTGTGTACAACATGTGTGTCGACACACTTTTCCTCTGCTTCTGTAAGTAAACGTTCATGTTTACTGACTGTTTATTATTTTCACATTTTAAAACAATATCTGCAGACTCAGGTCGGCTCTTTCACATATGTTGCACACATCCGGGGATTGCCCATGTCAGACAAGTTCTTTGGGTGACTGTAGCTCAGGAGGAGGAGTGGGTCGTTCATTTATCCGAAGACGGGTTATTCGATTCCCAGCTTTTCCAGTCCTTTGTGCAAGATACCCCAAATTGCTCCAGGATGAGCAGGGTGGCCCCTCGTATAGAAAACTATTTGTGCAGGAATGTGTGTGTGAATGGGTGAATGCAGTCTTATACTGTAAAGCGCTTTGAGTTGAAAAGCGTGACACAAATGCAGTCAATTTACCATTCTCGCTTATAATACTCTAAATTCTTTATCGGGTTTATGTGATGGGGGCATGATGTGTTTTGTTACACACTTGACGATGGCGGATGAGACTGTGGACTTAAGGCCCTTTTAGACACTACAGCATACACGTGACCTTCATAATCAGGTGTCAACACTGGTTGCTGTTGATCTTTCACACATGTAACACACAACAGAGGATTATCAATGTCAGAAATATTCTCACACACTTTAAATATCCTATTGGTTTTAGGCGAGGGGTGGCGCCTTGTTAAAGTGTGCAAGAGGCGTGACATGTTTTAATTACTGCACCTCTGCAATGGTGTTTAAATCCACAACCTAAAGGCCGTCCACATCAAACTATAACCATAATCATGACCCCAACAATGTGAGCATCCACACTGATGAACGATAACGTTCTGTCAACAGCGGCGCAGAGATCAGCAAGGACAAAACAAACCTCAACGCCACAGTGATGTTTTTTAATGTGTAATACATTATGTGTTTCATTAGCTGTACACCACATTTATCAAGACTAAGTGATTAGAGTAACATAAGACCATTAAAAAAATGTCTTAAATGTCATCAGTTAGCTTAAAATTTGGTTTTATTCAAAACCAAATACAGTTGTTATACAAATCAAGACATGAGATGCCCATACCTGAACTGTTCTTAAATTCAATCGTGTCAATCCTCTGAGAGTAAAAGAATGTATTGTGTTAAACTCTCTAATGAATATTCAGCAGGATTCGTTAATTTTCTTCTTGTATGTGGACTCTGCAAAATACATCACCATTGTAATACAGTTGTCCAGGCCCAGTAATGTTTACTACTGACAGACGTGCTCACTCGAGGGCATACTCCCACTTGTGGCATAAGTGGGAAACAACTCATCTTCATAGGTTCAATGATTTTGGCTGTTAGTGTTTCTGTCGTTAATCAATCACGCTGAAAGTGATCCCAACGATATTGTCTGCCGTTGTTGTTGTCATTATAGTTGTAGCGTTGACTCCCCCATTCAAGTGAATTGGAACAATATTTAAAACTAGTTGTAGTTATGTTTATTGTTTTTTGTGTGGACGGCCCTTTATCCTTATTAATGACTGTTTTGCTTTGACATCAATAAATGCATCTGGACATGAGCAATATCAATGAAAATATTGAAGAGATTTGATATTTTGCCACTGATGATTGAAACTGGACGATATTTGAATTGGGGAGAAGAAATGCGGATTTGTCGTATGTTGTCTGGATGACATAGAGAATGAATTTCATTTAATTTTTTACTGTCCGTTTTATTTGGAATTGCGTAAACTCTTACTTAATAATATAAAAACAGATATCGATGAAGTATATATGGATGATACACAAAGATTAAACTGGTTATTTACATTTGAAACATTTAGATTAGCTCATTATCTAGAGAAAGCATAGGAGATGAGAAAAGAAGCTCTTTCTCAAGATAAAATGTAGCTCTACAAAATGTATTTATTTTTACTGTATAATGTATTTGAGTTTACAATCTCAAATGTCTTCCTTTTCCGTGCTGATACTTGTAAAACCAGAAGGTGATATGTTTTGTATAGTGATGGTGTCTTATAATCCTGTGTTGGATGGGCCAAATTGGCATGACACAGAAATGAAATAAAAATGAATAAATGAATGAGGAACAGTGGCAAAGGCAGGCAGGACTGAGTGTGAACCCGCTGTTCTCTGTGCACGTAGATCGTTTTGCTCTTTGTCCAGCTGCAGCGTGAGAACATCGACACACGTGCTCACTGGCTGTGTCTTCCCTGAGCAATGATCTGCTCTGTTCACATGGACTCAGTCGCATGTTACACACACTTATGACTTAGAGGCTGAACGGTTAAAGTCCAGGCCAAATGATTCAGACACTTGCGTTCAGACATGCAGCTCAGCCGATGAATGTTTGCAAAACTTAAGGTTCATGGGGAAGATTTGAGGCGTGCCCGCTCAAATAATTTCTAGTTTAAAACATTTTAACGTATCAATTTCAAGCTAGGAGGCTAAAAACGTAACAAGTCACACAGAAACAAGCACACATGGCCTTTCAATATTTTACTCAAGCTGTCTTTCACCCTCACAGTGGAGGACTTGGAGCGTAACGATGGATCCCAACAGAAGCCATACTACATGTCCAAGAACCTCATGAAGATCCTCAACAAATCCAACAAAACCCCCAAAAGAAGCAGACAGCAGTCTGGAGATTAATCTGCCTCCTGAAATCATGAAACCATGCAGTTACTGATTGTCAGGGTGCCTTCATTTGCAATTTTTTTTTGACCCTTGTGACTTGCCATCTCTCTTGAAATAAGTTTACCAAAACTAATTTGCTGATTTTGCACTTTTTAAAATGTTTTTTTTAGTATTATGGATTGTACACACAGAAGGAATGAGCGTGTGAATGCAAATAATGTGAAAATCTGAGTTTCATATTTCTTTATCTGGTAATTAATCTTTGATTTGGCTCATATTTATTGAAAGTCCAAAAATATTAATTCCATCTTATTTCTTTTCTATTTGCTTGTGTTCATACAGAACACACAACGTTTTTGCTTTAGAAGTTTTAGAGATTAAAGGTGTCATTTAATCCAGTTAAATTGCTTTTAAAGGAAGTAAAGGTTTTTTTCTGTTTTTGCTTAGAATCTTTAAAACAAGATCTTTCATTTTTGTTCAGATAGTAAAAAGAAAAAATGCAAGAACAATTGCAAAAAAAAAGCTTCTAAACGTTCTATTTTTAGATATCTTTGTAAAAATGTTTTGTTTTATAAATACAAACGTGTTTATTAATTCAATTACCGATTGTTATTATGTCTAAAGTAATATAATAAATTTGTAAATATGACTTTATTTGACCCAGTGTTGTTTTTTCCTGTTCAGCGACTAGATGCCTTCACATTTTTTACTTTCTTAATCCTTATAGTCTTTAGATTTAAAACCAGACTCTCCAGTGTATAACAAAAAGTCCACTTAATTTGAGCTCTTAGTGAGATCTTTTTTTTTTCAACCCACACATGAATACACTGAACTGCTCCATAAAAATGTCAGATAATTGATTCTAAACCCAAGTTTTTCAGTTCTACAGCATAAAAAACCCCAAAACTTATACAGAAAAGCAAGACTGATTTATTTAGACCAGTTGAACTCTACAGTCACATTATTGTCAATAGTCAAGTCATTTAGGACTGAGGGCATGCCTGAGCAGGTTTCATTTCAATTCACATTTCTGTAAATGTGCCTGTGTTAGCCAGCCGGCTAATTCTCAACTGCCTTGTCTGTTCATCTTCATTGGCCGATGGAAAAAAATCCTTTTTATAAAAATATTTACCAACACAATTCTTATTTTGCTCAGGCAAACATTAGTTTCCTTCCAAAATCTGAAGATATTCAGCTCACGATTACACAAAGAAACTAAAAATGTCCATATCTGAAAACTCAAAGCACAGAATATTCAGAAATTATGCAATCTAACATGACTGAAAAATACTGATTTATCAAATAGCTGCTCATTCACTCTGTTGAGTACCTGGGACCGACTGATTCTGTAATAAGACCTCAGATAAAATGGAGACAGTAACGACACATAACAAGGTGATTTCATCAAGTTTTAATCTCTGTGACCATTTGGTTTTGCACAATGTTTTCATGTTCAGTCGGACCAAAGATCTGCCATCATCACATCCACCTCCAGTCTCACATAAGCCTCCTGTAGAACTGAGGAGCTCTGGCAGCCATCTTGTCCATCACACAGAGGACCTTGAGTGTCATCTCTGAGCCTGGTGTGAATGTTTAAGTGCCAAACACCTGACTCATGAGATTGATGCTAGTTCAGATGAATTGTCGGTGAAGACTAGAATCTGAAGAAAATAAATAAAGTCTGAGAAAAAGGGAAGTCAAAGCCAAAGGAAAAGGCCGAACCAGGGTCTTTTTTTGCACTTTTTGCTTCATAGTTTACACATATTACCATGAATATTACTTTAAACAGTAAAAGACATCCTGCATGTTCACTTTGTCAGTTACAAGGCGGCAAATTAACTGGATCATACACATCCTCATTAATTCACATAAGCAGGGACGGACAGACTTATTTGCACTCATAACATTTATTTAAATTAATGAGAGACGTGGCAGAAGAGTTTTTAATGTGGGTTGCAGGCTTGTTTTTGTCAGTAAAAGATAAGAAATTAATGAAAACCAGGAAACGGATCTCGCTTTGCAAAAGCGCCTCGAGGCCGTTTCATCCTCTTTTACTCCGCGGTTGGTCGCCCTCTCAGAAAAACACTAAAAACAGCATTTACAATATTTATATATACAAATATATAATGTACACACACTCACTCAGACAGACACAATCAGGAAATAAAAACAAATCAACTGGGACACAAAGTTCAAATCCTTCGTGTTCAGACCAAGGACCCATTGTATAGCAACTCAACAAGCTAATTTATTAGCCAGAACCTTTCTCTCGACATTTTTTTTTCTGTAATTAACAAACTGTGTGCATCAGATTGTTTTTTTTTTAGCTCAAGTCGTTCACGTTGATGCAAAAAAATCTCCCAAACCGTCCCTTTAAACGGTACATCCATCCATGTTTGTACAGCTTTGTGGGTTAAGACGCGACAAGTGGTTCAGCACCAGCAAAAACACGCACGCACGCACGCACGCACGCACGCACACACACACACACACATCTTTAGGACAGCTCCAAATGACTTCACAGTGCAATGGCAGTTTTTTTTTTTGTTGTTAAGACAAATGTATAAAAATGCATCCATCTGTGCTGTTTCTATCGATCCGTCAGTTTTCGAGAGTGAGTCGCGAATTCTAGAAGTATTTGTTCTGTAAACAGGAAGATAATTCAGTTACATTTGTCTCCCCTGAAGTCCTACATGACTGATCCTCTATTCTTTGGCCTTTTGGAGTGAGAGAGAGTTGCTGCTGCAACCGCTATGTGATCGCACACCTTTCACTCCGTTCCCCGTGTTCCCCTCGACTTCAACTTTCCACAACATCCCTCCCTCTCTCTATTTAAGGAGTAAACTGGTGACTCCTTCAAGAGGAGTGTGAGAAACCAAAACAGAATTTGTCGCTGCGACCAATTATCCACCACCCACCCCTTCTTTCTGCAGCTTAACTTCAAAAATGAAAAAACTTCTTAATACTGTCTCTGAACCTCTAAAACTTTGTGTCCACCTTAAATTTTGTGTGTGCATATATGTATATCTACAGGTGCATGTCGAGAGGGAGGGCTAACACGACTTATTTTGGGATTCACACAACACTACGTGCTAGTGAGTGTTTCTTGCATAAACAAAATCAACAAAGCAGGTGGGTGGAGCTTAGTATCCCGCAGCAAATCTGCCTTTTTTCAGGAGGAGAAAACCAAATTCTTGTATTATTCATTTTGGAATCAAACACAAACGCTCCGCTTTCTCTCCCAAGTTAGTACCCGCTCGAAAAATGTAAAATGAGTGTGTGTGTCTGTGGCTCGAGTTAAATGTGTGAATGTGAGCGCTTGTTGTTTTGCGCTCCTCCCTCGCGCTCATCGATTCACTCGTCTTCCATCGCGTCCTGTCTCCATCACACGCTCAGCAGCCAGAAGAAGAAGAAGATGGCCACGAACAGGAAGAGGGAGTCTTGCCAGTTGTTGTTTCCGTTGTTGAGGTTACCGTTGCCTTGGTGTTCAGTTGCATACTGGTCTGACGGGGAGAGACGGGTGGGGAAGGTTATTACACCAGTGTCTCAGGGGAGAGTGTGTTTGCAGCTGTACTCTAATTATGTCTCCTGAAGGCAACAGCTGTGTTTACTTTGAGCTTTTTACTTGATATTGGGAAAAAAAACAACTACAGAAGCCCAGGAGTGACAATAAGGCCAACAACTGGTTACTTAGTACATGGATTTATTTAAAACTAATTCCCCTGCATGTCAGACAGTTCTGGCCTCCAAGTCATCCATTATTTGCTGATAATGAACACCTCGTCATGCATTATCCTATTTTATATCAAAACCACAGAATATTCTGGATTTTGACTGGCTGGAACGTGTGGACAGCGTAACCAAAGACACATGTACTGGTTTGATTGCACTTCTAAATAAATGTGCCACTTTTTAAGACTGATTTTATCCAATGAGAGAACTGCTTTTGTTTTTTTGTGTTTACCTGCTCTGTGAAAGGGGTCGTTGGTGTTGAAGACAGTGGTGAAGAAGCCGAAGGGGAAAGCACCGATGCCAAAAGACATGTGAAAACCAGTGTCGCCGAAACCCTGGAACATCTGGGCACATGGAGAAAAAATATTAAAAATAAGATCAACGTAAAAGAATAAAATTTAATCATAGGCATTAAGAAATGAGTTAATTCACTCACGCCGCCTCTGCTCTCCGGCTCTGTTCTCTGCCCCTGAGGCCGAGGTGGAGTTTTCAACCTGAACGGCAACGAGAGCAGTCAGAAGGCGACAACAAACAAAGCTACCGCACAACATTCACACATGGATGCAAACGCTGCTGGAGTACCTGGGGTCCTCTTGGCTGGAGCTCCCCCTGCCGTACAACGGGATGACTTTCTCTCTGCTGATGCCCGCTTTGCAGACAGGACACTGCTGCCTGCTGGGCCGCGTTTCCAACCACTGAGAGACAGAGGAAATACGTCAAAATGTTCAAAATACACATCAAATAAACCCTTTTCTACTGTGTTGCTGAACTAAACCAAACCACTCTGTCCTACATCTGAATTCAAAACCAAATAAGAGCAAAAGCTCTGGAGGAAAGGGCTGTGCTGCATTTGAGAATCAGCAGCAGAGTCACAACAAAAAACTTAAAAGATTACCTTTTATTTTTTGGGGGGGATATTTAGTTGCAATACTCGTAAACATCTACTTGACTCTATGCAGTGCTTGTGCTACAATACTGAGAGACCAATACATGGCTCTACATGTGAAAGAGCTGCAGCACACAGAGGCATTAAGTGCATTAGCATGTTTAAGCTGCACTAAGTCAACTGACAGGTGTAGTTTCCACGCTGAAGTTACATCATGCTGATTAGGTGAACTTGCTGAGGGCGAAGTTAAAGGCCCACTCTCTCTCTATCTCTCACACTCTCTCACACACACACACACACACACACACACACACACACACACACACACACACACACACACACACACACACACAC
>JAQLOL010000008.1:6840323-6854139 GCA_029783665.1 Naso thynnoides | reverse complement strand
GATAGTAAAAAGCATTTTTCCAAGCTTAAAACCTGTTATAATATCGGTGCATAACAGAGAATCATATGCCATTACCGATATATCTGTGAAGGCCCAATATCAGCCAAGTGATGTGTCAGTCGGGCCCTACTTCCAATTGTTGTTATCGGCATCAACCCCAAAAATCCCATATTAGTCAAGTCTTATACTGAACAGAGAAATATGGCTTAGACTGAGCAGCGATGGCTGTTCTCAAATGGATTTAAATAACAAAGCATCAGCATGTGCTACACATGTGGAAACTATGAAAAACACTTAGTGAATACTTACGATCACTACTCCCACTGAAACACAAAAGTCATTTTATGTAAAAAAGCACCAACAGGAAAAGTGACTTTCTGCTGGTCTGATTTTTATTTGCCACAGTGCAGTATGACGAAAAAAGACAGAATTCCTATGATGTTTGTGTGTGTTTGCCACTAATTTTAACAACCTAACTTGCAAGTATGTGTGCTCTAAGACTTAATCCTGCACTGTAGTCTGTGGTGCATTTGATATTAATATAATATTTTTTTTTCTGAGCTTAGTTTTGCCTCAAGACTTCAGCTAATTAAAGCACACTGCAGAAACAGCAGTTCATCCACGACAGGAAATTCTAAGTTTAGGGTTTCCATGAGGTCAGCAGAGCTCGTTTCACACGCAAGGACGTCATTTTTCTGTTCTGAAGGTTTTTATTGGACTTAGAAGATTCTTAAGGCATATGTGGATGCATCGACTTCAGCCAACAAAGCATGCAGCAAGATAAATTGCTAAAAGCTGTTACTTTCCTTCTTTCTTGTTTCTAAATGCATAACAGTGTTGTTAATCTCTCTGTGTGTCTGTGAGAGATTCCTTGAGAGAGAAACTTCCAAGCAAAACAGCAAACAGACACGCAGAGAAACCAGCAGGACTCGTTTTCAAAATTCATTCAACATTCAAAACCGCATCGCCTCAGGTGGGTTAGCCAAATGTCTCAACACGAACGTGAAACTAACCAGCTGAGCCGAATAAAAACCAAAAAGCAAAACACGACCTCGTGTCAGTCTGCAGCTTTGCACACACCAACAGTTCAGGGTTCACGTGTGTGCAGCGTGAGTGTGTTACCGGCTATCAGATCGCTGCTGAGAATGGCATTCCTGTGCATACGAACAGCTGAACAAAGTGAAAGGCCTAAGTTAACATAACAGCCCATTCAACTCCGATCGAACATGTGGCCACACGTAAAGCCGAGCCCTTGTGACCTGAACGTAACTGCTTAATTTCCAGTAAGAAGCTCAACTGCCAATCAGTGGAGCCCGACTGAGCGTTCACAGATTCGCCCACAAGAGCCATTAAAGGTGCAATATGGAGGATTATGGTCTGGTTACGATTAGCTGTTCGAAGCATCCTGGCCACGTTGGCACTTATCCTGGTTTTAGGAAACGTGGATACTTCCCAGAGAACTCCGATGAAGGAGATCAGGCAGGCGAGCTCTTTTTTTCTCTTTTAAATCTTGCTTAAAAACACAGTTTTCCAGAATGGCTTTCTCCTGAACACTGTACCACAAACGAATCAGTAGGTCTACATTTCCTCTTATTTTCAACTAACATTTATGCTTTTCACGGCCACTTTTCCCCCCAGAATCCACTTTTGTTTGACACATCCGACAACATCCAATCACATTTATTATGAAGAAACCATGAAAGGGTGGATTACTTTGTCGTCTTACCTTAATATTATTTTAAGAAGTAAATAAAAATGTTAAAAGGCATTCACGATTTGTGTAAATTTCATAGATTAGAAGTGCTAACTTGACTTATTTAGGACTCCGAATTCAAAGTTTAGGACTTTGGACTTGACTCGGGACTTGTGGGCAAACACTTGAGACTTACTTGTGACTTGCAACATCATGCCTTCGGCCCAACTCTGATTATTACTGTCTGTACTGGACTGTTTATTTATCTGTAAACTTCACCCTATTTCTTTCTTGGCACTTTGGAACTGTTTTTTGAAAAGAGCTTTATCAATAAATTGATTATTATTATTGTTATAAAATCCAGGTTACGGTGACTTGAAACCCAATATCAGATTTCCAAACAACAGAGACTGAGATAAGAGAAACCAAGGCACGCCTGGATCCTGTTAGGCCCATGAATGCAGAGATATGAATAACCAGGTTTTTCATGGTTCATGTAAACACCATGTCCTGAATATAGGCCAATCAAAAACAGGATAGTGATGCACGTGCAAATGCATTCTATGTCTTAAATGATGGAAACACTGTAACTGTATGTACTCTATATAACTAGAACAGTGTTAAATGACGTCTATTCTAAAGAAGACATTCATGTGCAGCTTTCCTTTGATATCTCTGTTGGACTCTCACTCATTATGTGATTGTGAAGATGTCGCACATTATTTAACCTCATTATTTAACCTCAATTATTTAAGTGACCTTAATGTCTCTTTCACACAAATCGTCCTTCTAGACTCTGCACAGTGTGCTAAGCTGCTCAAATCTGAGACAGCTGAGCACAAACTGTTCATGGAGATTTTTTGGGTGCTTTCAAACTGTTTCTTTGCCAAACTTCAACATACTCGAGGATAAAATGCAGGTCGAGTGTCGGTAAACAGCAAGTTTCCGACGCTGGAAAAGTCAGCGAAACATTTCCGTGGCGCTTAATCTATTCATGTGAGCACACTTTGGCGACAAGTGCAGTTGTCTCTCTGCTGCTGGACTAACAGAAACATGCCAGACAGGTTTTTTTTTCAAAGCAAATTAAATGCCCACTTTTTCATGCACAGCCAGACAGATGCCGGGTTAAGAGTTTAACTCACACCGAGGCATCTACCACACAGAGAGTGTGTGACTGTGAATTAAAAATGTATCTATTCGAGGACGTCAAAGTTAGAGAGAATTTGCAATTTTTTTAAAATTTGGCTGAAATTCAATGACATTTTGATTCGAAGTTGCAGCAGCTGATCTGACGTCAGCACCTTTCATCCTTGCTAAAGGTTTCATCATCAGTTTCATCATGGTACACAGAAGGGGGGGGGGCAGGTAACACGGCAACAAGTTACATCAGCTCACAACCCAGCAGCTTCAATGCACAGCTGTACGGCAACTGCACCTGTAAGCAGCCTCTCTCTCTGATCAAACATCCCATAAATAACCAGCAAATCCTTATGAGACACAATATTATTAACACTGATTCCTGCACTGTGTCCCATTAAATACTTTTCCGGGACTAGAACAGAAACAGAATATATCTTTTAACGCTTCACTGAAACAAAACACACTTTAAAAGTGCAGCTATGCTTCGTTTCCTTCAGTGAGTATTCCACTCCGCATGTTTAGTAAAGAAATGTTGGCAACTTTCTCTCTGTAGATGAGACAGAAGTGGTCACATTAACCTGTCAGCAAAATAATTGACTGCTCAACTCTCATTTAACCGTCTTCTCTCCAGGTCAACCTCTTTCTAGGTTTCCAAAGAGACTAAGCTGCTCAGTTAGGTAAAAATAAAAGGGTATTTTTTGCGCCTTCTCAAAAAACTTATGAGGCCCAAAGATTTTGTGGCTTCTTCGGTGTTTCTCTCTGTAAACATTTCCCCACTTAAATCACTTTATTTACTTCACTTGCGGGTAGCAGAATCACTTCCTCAAATTCTACTTCTGTTCCTTCTGCCAAAACACGCACGCACCAACACAGATCATTATCATTCAAAACAACAAAGGTACTGTATGCACGCAGGGAAACAGAAGCTACATCTTCCTTATTTATTCTTCTACCACTTATCGTGATGCCTTTAGTTTGACCCCATCCCTGCGCTCTTGGCTCTAACCTCACGACGGCGTCAACCTGCGAGCGACACGGCCCGTCAGTCAACACTCGCAGCTCATGAATGAGCCTCACACGTCACTGCGAGTGTGTACATTTTCAACACGAAGTGGTTTGAAGGTTGAGCCTTGCGCAAGTCTTGATTCAAACCAAGACAGAAGACGGGATCAGAATCACAGCTCCAGTGCAACCAAGAGTTAAAGCTGCTCCATCTAACGATTCAGGGAGAGGAGAAACTTCTCTGAGGTGGACTTAACATATAACACATACCAATCCAACTGCAAAAAGCAAACATACAGGTGATTTATTGCTCTGGAGCCCAAACTGACTTTGTTAAATGACTTGTATTGCCCAACCACACGCCCAAAAATCAGATATTTTCATTCTGATGACATAAATCAGAGAGAAAAAGACATCCTCGCCTTTTCTAGTTTGGATTTTCACGTTCAACTAATCAGTTAATCAGCTAATTGTTTTAGCCTTGCATGTCTGGGCAGTGCTGCTGTGAATCACCGAGCATGGACCTGATCTTAACTGCAAACGATCAGCAGACATTTTACCCCGAAACAGCGAAGTTAATGTGTCAAAGAGCGCCTTCCTGCACTGTGTGTGATCCAAGGCGGCACTGGCTGCTACGGTGACCTCTGACCTACTTGAAACCTCCTGATGTGGTCAGCCTGGGCCACTTCAACCCTCACAAGATCAGAGCAGATCTCGCTCTATGCAAATATGGTGATCACCTCCATCCGAGCCATCGGGAGGGCGTGCACTTCACACAGTAAACACGCTCTGTAATGAGGGCTGAAGTTCAGCCACACTTGATTTTTGACCACAGGACTGACAGCAAAGCGACACCTAGCAAGCTATCTGAGCCGCTGTCGTCGCCTTCAAAAAAATACGGAGAAAACCGACAGACTCAATGACGTTAAAAGAAGTCAAAGTGACGGTTAGAAGGAGGCCGCAGAGAAGGTAACGGTAAAAAAATACACTCAGGTCCAGTGAGTTGACCCGAAACAAAAACTGCCATTTCAAACATTTAACCCTCCCTCTTTCCCCGCCTCGTGTCGTACCAGAACAAGTGACCGCACATACTGATGACAGCGTCCCTGGCAGTGTCCAAACAAATGTTACACTCGAAGGTGGCCCGGTCCCGCTCCCGTTCGCCCTCCCCGCTGCCGCCGCCACCGCCGCCACCGCCGCCGCTGCTGCTGCCGCCCAGTCCGTCGCGGTCTTTGCTGCTTTCCCCAGCCGGGAATCCTCCTCTGCTGGCCGGCCCGCCGTCACTCGAGGACCGGGGATCCGCGGCCGCCATGATGAGTACTGCACAAGATAGGAAGGTTACGAACCGACCCAACCCACACGGGCCCGACCACGACTGACGTTCACCGTGAAACAGGGGCGATGACAACTGTCACCGAACCAAACCGAGGCTGTTGCTGCTGCTGTCGCTCTACCTGAATGAGGACTTCCGTTTCCGGAAAAACAGAAGCGGGGGCGGGGACAAACGCAACCCCCAAATAATGATTACTAATATTAATAGTTAGTTTTAGTTTTTACAAGTTTTTACTCATAGTTTTTGTAGATTTTATTATTAGGAGTATTAATGATAGAGGTTACAACAGTAACCTCTATTATTATTATTATTATTATTATTATTATTATTATTTGTAATTACATTAATGTGAAACTGTTTTCTTTGTACTGCTCCATGTATAAAACCATTGAAAAGCAGTCATGGCAAATTAAACAATTAATTCAATAAAATTAATATCTTCGCATTTGAGTTAATGTTTCGGTCTAATTTTTATGGTCATACTGTCATAAGCTGTAACAAGTTATAATAACTTTGACTGCTTGTCTTGGTGCTGCGTTCAATAACACATACACACATAATTTAGGAACATATAAAGCAAAAAAAAAAACAAAACAAAACAAGACAAAACAAACAAACAAACAAAAACAAACGAACAAAGTCCTAATACGTACTGACACAAGACAACGCATTGGATTAATTAATTTAAATTTAAAAAATAAAAAAAAAAAGAAAAACTTCCACAGTCGGAACCTTTAGCGTATAATTTGTTTCCGCCCGGGGTGAAATGAAGTGTGCACCACCAAGCGTGTTGTGTACACTGGGAAATGCCCATGCTTAACTGCGTGATTGCGGTTACTTAAATTTTGAATGAAATGAAATGCGTTCTTAAAACGAGTCAGCTGATCTACTTTAAAAAATATATATTCGAGGACATTTTGACTTACGTCGCCAACGGTTAACACCGTGGGGAGGATTTTAAAAAGCCATTCTTCGAACTCTAACGTTTCCTTCCAGCAGCCACCATGAAGATCAAGCGACAGAAACAAGCCAAGAAAACCATTAGCTTCTACAAATACAACTTTAACTTCAGGGAGCCCTTTCAGATCCTCATTGATGGGACTTTTTGTCAGGCGGCTTTAAAAAACAAGATTCAGATCAAAGAGCAGATGCCCAAATACCTGATGGGGGAAGTGCAGCTGTGCACCACAAAGTAAGTTAAGCACATTAGGAGTACTTGCAACTGTTATATAATATTAATAGTCAGAGGTCAAATGTAAATCTCACCTGACATCTCATCGTTTAACTGTGTTTGTTCTCAGCTGTGCGCTCAAAGAACTGGAGACTCTGGGAAAGGAGCTGTACGGAGCTAAGATCATCCTGCAGAGGTTTCAGGTGAGGAGGTGTCCGCATTTCAAGAGCCCCGTCTCCGCCTCGGAGTGCCTGCTGTCCATGCTGGAGGAGACGAACCCACACCACTACTTTGTCGCTACACAGGTGAAAACTGAGAGATCCTACCCACGCAGACACGCATCACCGACTGGATAACCAGCTCAGCGGTGTCCGAGTTCGTCATACACCCAGCTGCCAGCAGTGGTGGAAAGTAACTAAGTACATCCACACAAGTACTGTGTTAAAATACAGTTCTGAGGTGCATGTACAGTACTTGAGTATTTCCACTTCCTGCTACTTTTCACTTCTATTCCACTACATGTCAGGAGCAAATACTGAACTTTTTACTAAGGCTAGACCGATATTTTAGTTTGCGGATATTATCCGCCGATATTGGCCCATTGTAGATTTATCGGTATCAGTGTATATGTTCTCTGATATGTGAGTGTTAAAAGTGTTTATTACAGCTGTAAGACATGCTTAGACTATTGATTTAAAATGGTGTAATTACACAAAGTGTCCAGCAGAGGGCAGTTCTTAATATGATAACTATTAAGTGTTTACTATTAAGAGCACTGATGTTCAGATAAAGTTAGTTAATATATGAGATACACTGCCTCCATTAAATATCTTTGTAAGGAGTATTTAATAACCACATGTAACTGATATTAGATATATATATAATATCGGCCAATAAATCGGATATCAGAATTTGCTTGCTCCCTAATATTGCTATCATCACTAGCCCCAAAAGTCCCATACCACTCAGGCCCCTTTTTTTTAACCCACCACAGTTAATTGGTAACTTTAGTTGCTACTTTTTAAATTCACATTAACAGATTAATTATTAAATGACTTTATATATTAAAATAAAACTTTGACTCCCAAGGGGAGCTGATAAGCTACCAGACCTTGGGACTGTGTTGTGTGACTGGACCAAATCTAAATCTACAGCTTGGGGAGCTTCCCTTTATTCAAACCCGTTTGTGTATCTGTGTGTTCTGCAGGACCACACAGTGACTGCAGGCTTGAAGAAGATCCCAGGCGTTCCTCTGCTCTACATCATCCTTAACACCATCGTGCTGGACAAGCCCAGCCAGACGTCCCTCGACCACGTCCAGGCCGTCCAGCTGGGCGAGCTGGTCAGCCCGGCCCAGCAGCAGAGCATCCGCAGCCTGAAGGAGGAGCAGGGCATCGCCCGGAAGGACGGAGAGAGGCGGGGGAAGAAGAGGAAGAGGAAACAGAGCAATCCTAACCCTCTGAGCTGCCTGAAGAAGAAGAAGAAAGGCGGTCCAACTCCACCGCTGAAGAAGACGGAGGAGGGGGAGAAGAGGAAAAGGAGTCGACACAGGAAACGAGGAGGCAACACGTCTGCCCTTGCTGCCACAAATACATAGTGCGGAAGAAAAACAAAGACTTTAACCATTTTGTTTCCTGCATAAATATTTTCTGAAGATGTCACAGATGTACACAATTAATATAATCCAATGTGAAATAATGACGCCGCACATTTACTTCTGGTCTGTTTCTAGTGCTACTACATAAAATAGATCAGCATGTTTTACACAAAATGCCATTTCAAAATATTGCTTAATTGTAATTGTTTTATTTTGAACAATTACACTCAATACTCAGGCACATAAATGACAGTCATTGAACTCAAGGTGGCGCTGTAGGAATCAAGTATAACTTTCTCACAAAAACAGCTTCACCTAGAGTAAAAATTCTTTCATCTATCCAATCTTTTAAATCGTTACATCTTTTCTCCACTGGTCATCTGCTCTAAAAATGTAAAATCTGATTCTTTCTTTTTCCCCTCAGTTTTCTAAAAAAATCTTATTTTCAAACTCTTATCAAGAACTGCTTGGCCAATTATCCCAAAACCACATCTGAAAGATTTTTTGTCAGATGTTTCTGAAAGTAGATTTAAATACCTCGAGAGCATCAGCATACAGTGTTAAATATGATTTAGAATTTTTTTAGAAAACCAAAAGATTCATTTGAGTTTTGTCTCATTTTTTATAAGTTCAAGTAAAAGGTTTAAAACGTTTCCTGTGCACAAAAAAGTCGATTCTCTCAAATCTTTTTCACAAATTTGTTAAAATCCGTTGCTAATGAGCACTTCTCCTTTTGCCTAGATAATCCATCAATCTGGTGGGCATATCGAGATTAGGATTAATCAGCATGATTAATGTACAGCTCATAATAAAAGGCCACTCTAAAATGTGCAACATGTCTGATAAAGATTCAGTATCAGGACATGTGGGATAACTGGAAGCCGTTCATATATCTGCCGGGACTTTAAGCACTGCAGACAATTTGGCAAGACATAAAGGAGAGAGGAGACTGAAGAAATCATGATAACTGCCATCTGAACAGACCCTGGATATACAGTATACAACGTGTACTTATACTGATTGTTAGAAAAAACAGTAACTGTCGACTGGAGGGAAGCGCTTTTGCTGACAAACTCATAGGACAAATGAGTCTACGTGATTAACGGTGACAGCAGAACTGCAAATAAAGATGGACACTTTTCTACAATGATGGACTCTGGTTATATTGTTCTTGATTTTCTAAATGCGAAGATGTGGACTGACAATCTCAAAAAAGAATAAAAGAAAGAATAGTCCTCATCTAAGGACTACCAAACTGATATTGAAAGTGAAATAAGATCATTTAAAACCATCAATATGTAGTATTGGATTTGGGGCACAACTATAGTTTTGCTGACTCTTGAGGTGCAAACAGTCGATGCGAGCAAAGTAGGTTATGCTTAAAGTGCTACACTACAGTATGATGAGTAACTGCTGGTTGAGTTTGCAAACCACTACCATAGTAACTGTTTAAATGAACTCTTGCAGAGACTGGATACAGCACATGCTCCTTTTGGCTAAAGTCAGTGTATACGAAAACCCTCTGATGTTTTTTTTTTTTTTTTTCTTTTTGCAGTAGTGGGGCAGATGAGTCTCAGAGTAACACGGCTGACTGACTCGTCACTCTATACACCCAAAGGTGTCTCCCGCTGTGACGATATCTTCATATAAAAACCTCTGACAGCGTCATCTTCACGCGCAGGCTGCGTCCTTACAGCTGCAGCCCAAGCAAGTTGTCTTCTCTCTCTCTCTTCCCTTTAGTGTCCATTTCCTCAGCTTTTCTATCCATTTAAGGCAAAAAATGTCAAAAATGATAGCTAAAAAAGACTCCTTTTAACTTTGGTGTCAGTGCAAAGTAACACCTTCATGATGGAAGCAGGTCTTGTCAAAGTTATTAACATCTACGTGAGAAAAAAAATCCTAAAAATGAGTATATAGCAACTTCAAACTCACTTTTTTTAACTCACATGACACTAACGTAGCAATAAAGTGAGCGTTAATAATACAAGGCCTTATAAATAATAAATGAATGATAAATACACAAATGATTCAACCATGTTATTCAGACCTCCCTCCCACTACTGCTTGACATTAGGATGCTGCAGACAGAGGATAGAACTCCACATTAAACAAAACACAAAAAACAAAGTCAACAAACGTATAAATAAAAAACGTTTGTTCAGAGTACAGAGTAGAGTTGCTCTTTTTCTTGAAAGTGGTGTTTTCTAGATGATATGAAAGCGAGGTCCTGGTGTAGCTATGATGTCGCTGTACGGCTCCTCCTGCACGAGCTCCACCGCCTGCTGCTTCTTCAGAACCAGGAAACTGTAGAACTTGGCGGCTGCCTGCTTCTTATTGTTGTTCCGGCACAGATCCAGCAGGCTGACCGACTGGGCGCCTGTTTTGGCCATCACTCTCTGTGGCAATGTGAGAGACATAGTCAGGATGGGAAGGCGCTGGCTTTTTCCATGTTTCCATTTAAAAATGTAATTTTAAGTCTTTCAAGAAATGTGCTTTGGTGTGTCTATCTGTTGGAAGAGTTTGCTCGCACTCTGTTTGTGGTGGGTGCATTAGTCTGAACTTGTGGCAGTTACCTGCTTCTGGGCAGCAGTAAAGGTTAGAGAAGTTTGTTTAACTTTTATCCCCTCCTGAGGATTCCTGAAGGTTTTTCGTTTGAATTATTTGGAGTACTTGATCTGTTCTTACAGGGTTTTTTTCTTTTAAATAGTGAGCGAAGAAACCCTGGAGGAATGTGTCCAGATTTGGAGGGGCGTGGGAAAAAAGAATGTGCCTCGACCAAAAATCGGTAAAGGGAGTAAAAATTTCAAAAATAATTTTTTTGGATGAGAACAAAACATAAACTGCTAAAAGTTTTGGCAACAAGACACAGTATCGTAACTTATTCTGATTCTCCCTGTGAGATGTGTACATATACATACCTGGAGGCCATGGAGCATCTGCTGGGTCCTTTTGTTCCACCTCCTCTCCTCCTGGTCCTGGTCTCCTCCTTGCACCTCCTCCTCCTGACACACAAAACACAGTAAGAAATATTACTAAAGTCCATCAGCTGGAAAGTCCTGGATCTGTGAGTCTATGTCCATCAATTCTGAGCCTTCTCTTAGTAAATAAATTACGAAGGATGTGAAAAACCAACAAAATCCCCCGAGTACAAGTGTATTGTACAATCTAACCTCTTCATCAGAGTCGTCGTCGTTCTTCTTCTTGTCCTTGTCGCCAAGTAGATCCAACTCTATGAGCTGGCTGATGTTGGTGGTTTCTTCTGGGGGAAGCTCCACATTGGATGGCTCCAGCTGCTGGGACACATCAGGGGCTCCAGTCTCCTGTGGCTGCTGTGGCTGCTGTTGCTGGTCCAAAGCTCCCATCTAGGGAACACAGTTGAGGAGAACACAGAGACGGCGTTTGAGGAGTTGGTAGAGAAGACAGAGAGGATATTAAAGTAAAAAGGCAGAACAAAAAGACTGTCAGTACTCACGGGCAGGGCTGGTTCAGTGTCCTGGGCTTTGCGTTTGAGGCCGCGTTGGGAGGACGGAGGAGGCATGACCGACTCGTCCAGCGTCGTCCTGCTGCCCTCCACAGCTGAAGTCTGCAGAGCGCTGGCCTCTTCCATGATGGTCTGGTCTAGAGGAGAAATGAATTTTGTGCTACATAATTAATATTAATTAAATAGTAATAACAGCTCGCAGACGCATCTTAATTTTTAAGAAAATTTTAGAAAGCAAAATTCTATGGCTGGGTATTGGCAAGAACTTCACCATACGATATACATCACGATACATGGGTCATGATACAATTTTATCACGATACATTTGCGATATGAGTCATATTGCGATATATTTTGATATTCAAAATGGTCCACTGAAAATGTAAAAGTAGATGCAAGTTACTGTGTGAGATCTGAGTAGTCTTTATGTATTACATCTTATTAGATTGAAAATCTAACTGACAAACTGAGCCGAAACAATTTAATTTATTATTTCCTTTCCAGTTTACTTGAATGGTATTGGAAAATTACCAAACATACTGATGTAGCTGCCATAACATTAAAAAAAATAAGTAATTTAAGCGCACTCTTGCTCTGTAACCGGACACACTGAAACAGTGGACACATGGAAATTGAAGGCATGAAAATAAAGTGCATAAATGCTCTTTTGGATCACTGAACTTTAAGGCTGGGTTTTGGCGGAGACTTCACAATACGATGGGTCACAATATGACAACAGATATCACGGAAATAAATATTGCAATATATTGTATCGATTTTTTTAGCACAGCCTAACCAAATTCCTGTGCCAAGTCCTTGTCAACTTGTACTGAGGTGTGACAGGAAGTATATTTTGACTGGAAACATCACAAACTAGTTTGAGATGTGCACAGCCCATTTAATTTCGTAATGTGACTGTGTACTGTAAAAAGACATTGAATATTAATGAGATAACGCCACAACATTCAGAAACAACACTTGAACTATGATGATGACTAAGGCACATTATTTAAACCTTAAATATGAATTTTATTTTCTAAAACCTGTGTATTTATTTATTATAAAACAACAAACAAATGAAATCAATAATTCAGAATTTCATCATAATAACCACAGTAATTTCTTACCCATGATGTCTCTTTGCTGGTGACCTGCTGTTTCTTCTCTGGGCACCTCCGGGTTCTCCAGATCCTTCAGGAATTCATCCAGACTGTCTGCCTCTCCACCTTTCTTCCTCTTCCTCAGCTCGTCTGGCACCAGTGGTGTCAGACATCTTGTAAACATCTAAAGAGAGCAAAGGAGAGAAAAGCAAAGAGGCTGATTTTTATTCCTTATCACTGTGCCATTTCGTACAACTATCCCTGAATAACTGTTCACCGCTAAGGTTACATTACCTTAAGCAGTCGAGCGTTCCAGAGAGGCTGAGCAGGGAGAGAGAAAAGCTTCTCGACTCCTCCGGTCTCCTTCCACATCATTAACTTCTTGGTGGGAGGTGCCAGGTCCAGTGTAGTGACAATGTCGGAGTAATCAGACAGCTGCGCACGGATGGTTTTACTGTCCAACTCCTTCACACTGTCCACAATCAGCTTACGCTTACGCTTCGCCTTGGTCTCCTTCACTGAACAGGACATAGAGAAACCAAAATATCTTGGATATTTGGAACAAAACAGCATTTCTATATAAACACTCTACTTGCTTGGACAAAAATGTGAGATTCTGTCAACAGTACAACTCAGCTTTCCATCTGTTATCTAAATCACTTTTGCTCTGCAGGGTCATGCGGGACTAAAGTTGCACAAAAAATGGATAAAACAGGGAGCGAGAAATCCTCAAGTTGTCTGTGGAAAGCAGCTGCATTACCTGTGATGTCAATCGGCTCCAGTGCGAACGTTTCTTCCTCATTGTGAACCATTGTGGTCTGTTCTGTCTGGTCTGCCATGGCTGGCAGGGGCTCTGTTGGGCCTGAGTCTGGACTATCTGGAGCTCCTGCTGACAAAACACAAAAACACCATATTGGATGTCTAACCATGAAATACAGGTAACTGAGTCTGATTTTAACTGTAAAAAAGTCGTTGCAATACGAAAGAAAACAGTTTCATCAGGATTTACAGCTGAGGCTATTTGTGAAACTTACCCGAGAGAGCATCGAAGTCGTCGTCGTCGTCTCCGTGGTCCTGAGGCATCATCACACTCTCTGTGATGGCGGGAGGGTCGTCAAAGATACCGCCTCCATCCTCGTTGCTCAGCAGCTTATCCACTACACGGAGAGTTTTTTTAATCATTACAATTTAGATTATTCACTTAGATAAAGTCTGTTTTTATTTCAGAATTTCAAAAATGCATGTTGACAAAGATGAGCTATATTCAATCAGTATGTTTTAAACATTAAAAATCATTTA
>JAQLOL010000008.1:6818922-6830907 GCA_029783665.1 Naso thynnoides | reverse complement strand
CACACTGGAATTGTATGGGGGCGGGACTGACTGAGCAAAAGAAAGAGAGAGAAAGGGGAAAGAAAAAGGGGGAGGGTGTGGTGGCGATGGTTTGGGGGGATCTTTTCAGCTCTTTTTGGAGGCAACAATAGTCTTTGTCCAAGATCTTCCACCATTCTTATTAAGGTTAGCAAAAAGGAGGAGGAGGAGGAGATGGGGCATGGAGGCGGTGGGCAGTTTCTCCATAGTAACAATGACAAAACAGGCCAGTTCAACACCAGGCAGGCAAAAGGGATGATTGCAGCTGCTGAGCAGGAGCACACAGACTTGTGCCGCTGAGTCCTGTTCACATACCGGGACAGAGGAAGACCAGTTTGAACAGGATCTGAAACGTGGAGATCTAAAAGAAAGAGAAGATTCAAAAAAGTTTTATGTTTTGAAGTCGGTCCGTCTTAGAAAGTGCTGGGACACACTTTCACACCATCCCAGCATGGACCGGGACAGCCACAGCGAGGACACTTTGTCCACTATGGTTCTGGAGAACATAAAAAACAAACTTATTCACGCTTTCAGGGCGACAGGAGAGTCCAGAGAAGATCCTCAAGAGTCCAGATCCACTGTCAGACCGGTCAGCATCGGCAGGAGTTACCAAGCCAACGAGGAGCTGAGGAGGGCGCAGATAGACGGAGCGATAACATGGCTGAGGTCCGAACTGGTAAGTTCACTGACAGGGGTGACATAACAGTTGCTAACAGATGTTAAGTCCTGAGATATCTTTGATTTATCTGTTGCTGATGTCAGTGTATGGTGTCTCTATATCTAAGTGCAAAGCTCAACATGCTGATTCAGTTCTTTCACTGTTGCCATGCAGCTGGAGATGCGTTCACAGGACCTCCAGCTGGCTCAGACACTACTGGGGCTCAACACGGAGATCCAAAGATTGAGGAGGGAGAGCTTTGGAGGTGTGGAAGTAGAGGGGGATGATCCACAGTAACCAGCACCAGATTCAAACCCCTCCTCTGGGGAAGAAGAGGGAGAAATGATTTGACTGGAAGAATTGATGTAGATGGAAATGGCTCCTAAGCAACTAAAGTGAAAACTCCAAAGTTTGAAGAGAAAAGATGAACGCATTTGCTTGTGATAATGTTGCATGCAAAGTAGCCTGAGAAGGGGAAAAAGAAAAGACACAATATGATACATGACATGTGATGCTGGCATTTTTTTTTCTTTTTTAGATATTTTGCACTTATGCCGAGTTGTGCTCAACAAGCCTGTTTGTACATGTTTTGCTTCTTTGCTAAGCCAGGAAACAAGACATTATGAATGTAAGAATGACTAGAAAATTAATTTTGTTACAATTTTGTGTTGATCTGACTATGATTTGACAAAAATAAAGTGTGTACCATCAGTGATTTCATGTCTTTATTGTGCTGGTATGCTGCGCTGATGCACAGTACCTGTTTGAAACACTGCTACAAGTTCAGGTTTAATAAATCCATCAAGGTCTCAAACATTTTTTACACACAGACAGTCTGACCACAGTTATCTGTTACATATTTACATGCTGGTTATTTCACTGCACTAACTAATAATATTTCCTCAAAGAGATATTTAAGAATGCATCGTCTTAGTTACAGCCAAGAACACAGAACAGTGTCACACTATTACAGAATTACTGCACAATGAAGATGAATTGAACAGGCTGTCCTGCTGCTGCATTCAGTCCATTTTGTTTCTGTGTGCAGTCACACTCACAAAGGTCAGTGAGCTTCCAGCACACACACACACACACACACACACACATACACACACGCACACACACACAATCACAATTCAAATTCAAACCTCAACATTTTGTGCTGTGTTTGAAAGTCAAATCACGGTTCAGTTTGAACTGTACCAGCTGACATAGACAACTTTTATTTCTGACACGAACAATTCTCCACAAAGACAACATGATGGCCTTTATGTCAATGCTAAACAATACAGGACTCATATTATCCTCTGTCACACAGTTTATACAGGCTACAAACTTAAAGGAATACTTAATGTGTTCACTTTCTCACTGAGAGTTAGTTGAGGAGATGGACGCCATTCTTTTGTTGCTGCAAATCAGTTAGCTTAGCTTAGCTTGACATAAAAGGCTAAAAACAGAGTGAAGGCTGAGACAGTGATCCTGGATCCTGGATGTATTATACACAATATTCTATTATACACAATATTCTATTTTCTTATGAAAATAGAATTACCAAAGGATGAAGAGTGTTAGGGTCACAGATAAGGAAAAAAACTCAGAGGAAGATACTTTTTCATTATGCATTTTGAGAAAAATTGTCTTTATTCCTGAAAATTAAAAAAAAAAATTTCTTGAAGTGGATGATAATCATCCATCGATCGAACCATTGATTCAGGGTTTTTTAAGTTTTTCCTCACTTGGTGAGAGGGTCTAAGGACAGAAGATGTCACATCTGTGCAGTTTGTGAAGCCCCCTGACACAAATTGTGATTTGTGACTTTGGGCTATACAAAATAAATTTGATTGATTGATTGATTGACTGAATGATAAAAAGAATCTTGCTCATTTTGAATTAACTCTTCAAATTTCAAGTTTATTCTCAAAATTTTGACTTTTTTGATTAAGGTAGATTATGAAAAAATTTCCTCCCCAAGTTTTTTTTTTTTTTGGTCCGTGACCCTAATACCCCTCAAGAGGATACAATGTACACTGGGATACAGACTACACTAAAGAGCCACTAGAGTGACGTGTTATATTTTGTGCAAGGATTAAAAGAGAAAAAGACAATTTTACATTACTGCAAAAAAATAAATGCACCATTGTCTCCTATTTTTCTTTTCTCAACTCCTTTCATCCTTTTGTCTGGCTACTTTTATGTGGAAAAAACAACATATAGACAGGGAGGAAATTTATGGTGGGAACTTGCCAATTTTTTTATTTTGCTCCACCCTGTCTTTTAGGAAGTTGAGGCACATCTTCAAATGCCGAATCTCCTCTTCTGAATGTCTTCTTGCATTTCTTCTTATGAGTTTTTAAGGCACAGAGCTCCTCCTGCTGAACGCTTTCTTTGACAAAACCCCTGAGTAAAGGGGCGATGGCCTCTTCAGGAAGGAAACGGAGAAGCCCCCCTCCCCTGAGCTGCAGTAGACGCTGCCGCTTCCTCGTTCACTCTCAGAGTCCCAGTAGCTGCCCTCCTCTTCCTCCGCACCATCCTCCTCATCTGTCTCCTCCTCTTGCTCCTCCTCGGACAACTCCTGCTTGAGCTCCTGGATGCCCGAGTGAAGCTCCATCAGCTGGCGGATCAGAGCTTGGTCCTGGGATCGCATCTCCATCTACGCAGATAAAGAAAAATATCTGTTTAGATTTTATTTTGAAAAATTTATGAGGAAAACAGACGTGCAGGCAAAAATATCATGTCATGAAGGAAAAAGAAATGAACAAATCCAAAAGAAACTGAAAATAAACTTAAACCAAAAAAACCTCCTTCCTGATCAAGCTGAGTGGGCTCATGCTCAGCGTGAAAGCTATTTCATTTCAGCATTGCTTTCTTTCAAATGCAAATGCATCTTTCTCCCTTTTTTATGAGAGGCTGTCTAATTGCCCCCATTGTAAAATAAGATATTCAGAATTACACCGACTCCAGAGTCCAAGTTTGTCCTAAGGATTGAGGAATGTCCAATACAAAAAACTTTCTGGGGCCGATCTGCATTTCTTTTCTCTGGTAATTACAGCACCGGGCTGAGACTGGGCTCCGCATGAAAGATGCTGGTTTTACCGCCTTTGTCGACACTTGGAGAAACTAGTGAAGAAACGTGACCTTTTTTTAATTTCTTTCTTTGACCAAGAAGGAAATGTGGGCATGCCGGGTAGCACCTCCTCATGCCAAACACCAACTCTTTTCAAATATTGTGCAGGACGCTGCATCTGTCTGTGCCCATTTTCATCATTGTTTCACTGCAACTTTTCCTGACTGAAATGTCTAAATCGAGAGGTTTCGTGTGGCTCACAGAGCACCAGCCATCGCTCTTTTCTTTCTTTTTGCTCTCAAAGAATTTCTTTCTTTGAAAACATGAACACAACAGCTTGGGAGTTGATTAGAAGCGATGGCGGCTGCTGAATTGCAGTCCTTGTTTTATTGTAATGGAAAACCAGACAGAGAAGTTGGATCTCTCACACGAGAGGCAAAAACCTCAGTAGATTAACTACTGGTTGGTGCGAAGTGGAAATAATTGGTTCATTGAGTTGTAGGGTGTCTTTGAAAAATAAGAACTACGGACAAAATATTCACTGCACTTTCTGGATTATTGAAATTACACTAAACTGAGTAAAATTCACTATGAAGATTACATGATTTTATGATGTTGTTCCAGCCTTAAGGGAACGGCTTAAACTTTTATAAAGCAGGATACTTCTTTAAAACAGAAAGGTATGTCTTCAAATATTCAATCACTCAATTAAAAAAAAGGTGGGTGTACAACAAGTTCACTGATTGACTATCCTGTATTTTATCAAATAAATATGTAGATTTATTTAAGAGTTAGTTTCTGATAAAGTTACAGCCCCTCTGAAGAACTTTTATTTTCTGTTGATTGTAGCGACGCCTGTGGACAAAAGTAGTACTGCATACTGCCATAAAGATCTCAGCTAGTGCAAGCATTTGATTTGGGACAAAGTGAAAGAAACACATCACTTATTTGCACAATACCACTTTGGCCATAAACACAAAATAGTGAAAATATCCAAAGAAAAATACCCCTGAGCTTTAAATCATAGAAAGTAAAAAAAGAGAACAATGGATTGATCTTGCTCATAAACAACAAATTATCTCTTCTGGTCTGAGTGCCGTAAACTGTTTCATAAGACTTCTGCTGACTGATCATCAAAGGCATCGTAAAAGACTGGACAGTAATCTTCAATCTCCTTGCCGATGGTCTCGTTAGCCGATGTGGGTATGATGCAAAGCATCAGCATTAAATTTTGACTGCTTCGTAACCAGTTATAGATTCCTCAAGGACTCTAAGTCTTAAATTTGGTGCTCAGAGTTTGATTTTTTTTTTTTTTAAATTTGAAAATCTACATTTCCGTATGACAACATAACAAAGTGCATTTTCCAATGACAATCATGTCATATGATGCAAAAGTCCAAACCAGCTGCTGTATTGACCCTGATGTGGGATTGTTTTTACAGCTGCAGTTTTCAAGGTCAAGAACGAACCTTGAAACTCAACCTTGAAGTCTGGATGGAAACAACAAGAAGTTCACAAAGTGCTCAATTCACGATTATGATTTCAGTCAAACTCTATCTGATGTAATGTTTTGATTCAGCTGCTAAATTGACTTTAGCTTTATTCTGGATTTTCAAAGTTTGAATTATTGCCATCAAACTTCACGACCACTAAATGATTGGAAAAATGTTTTAATACGGCCTGTGTAAAGATACAATAACTTCCACTTGTCCATGTTTCGCCATTTACTCCTTTTACACAAGAAGTTTTTTATCAAACCAGCCAGTGGGCCTCTGTTTTAGAGGCTGTGTAGTCCGGCTGCTCCTCAGACACGTGGTTTCTCCTCCTGTGTGTACTCAGGACACTCGGTTACCATGACGAACTGTCTGGGTGAATGCACTAAATGGCGAGTGATATATTAGGCTGTGACAATGAGCCTTTACACAGCTACCCACCGAGGTGCAAACAGACACACACATGCACACAAATGGACATGTAAACACACACACACACACACACACACACACACACACACACACACACACACACACAGCACCGGAGTCAGCCTCTTTGACTGGAGAGGACGGTTTAAAAGGGGCTGACAATGTAACAACATGACCTACATGCGTCTGAGGAACAAAAAGGCAATAACTTTGGCTTCCCACGCAGAAACATTCACAATGACCCAGGAGGTCAATTATGTTGGGGTAACAAATGACTTCACAGTTAGCATAACGGACAATAAATTGTCTTCTCATTATTAGTATTTTGTTATTTTTGACTGAAAATGCAAATCAACGTTGACACTTGCATGTCACAAAATGTCAGACATTGCAGTGGTGCAAGAAATATAAAAAACAAAATGATTATCACAATTAAAAATCATTCTCTTCCAGTTAGAAGTCCTGCATTTTGAGTTCTACTTGAGTAAAACTACATAGAAGTAACTATTCCCAGCAAAATGTAGGCTACTTAAAGTGGTTATGCTAAATGTTAAATACTAAAACATAATAGCAGAACACTTAGGGACTCTGTTGAACAGAACTAACTCTGTAATGTTTGTTGCATTGCAATTTTTAGACAAAGTTTGCTAAAGTTAGTTTAAATTAGCCGCCATAGGCTACTGGTAACACCAGACCAAGTAAAGCTGTAGCAGCAAAGTCCCTGAGTTTGTGAGGCTGCATTTGGACTTAACTTTAAATATGTACAGGTAATAAGTTATTACTTTTTTCAGAAACTTTTCATCAAAAGTATGTAATCATGCAAAAGTCAAGTATTCAAGTATGGAGCCCTATCAGTCCTGAGAGTTGATTTTTTTTTTTTTTGTGCACAAGATATTTATTTTTTAGTACATTATTTGCTAAAAACTTTGTCATTCTCATTATTACATGGACATCTCATGCAAACTTCAGCAGAAAAAATTGCATCGAATTATATACTTTAATTACTTCTTTTGTAGTCAGACAAAAATCAAAGTAAGTAAGTTCACTGAGTTTTCAATTTAAAAAAAGCCCAATATATAACTCTGAAATGTACTGAATTACTCCTCAGATACACCTCATAATTGCTCTAGAGTTAATGTACTTTCCACTTAAAAACACAGTGACTTGAACCTCATTTAAAATGCAGACAGAAGTGTGAAGCTTCATCGTACCAGTTCTCTCCGCAGCCAGGCCAGTGCACTCTCTATGTCCAGTTTCCTGCCTTCCTTTCCAGCTGTGCAGCCTTCCCTGAGGCTCCGAGGATCCCTGCATGCACTCGGTCCAGCTGGTTTGCACTCATCAAAGGTGGAGGTCTTGCAGGAGAAGTCCCGCAGTCTGGTGAGGACCACTTCCATCATGGCAGGTCAGTGAATTTGTCTAGACACTCAGTTATGTCCTGCGTTGTTTTCGGCTGTAGTACAGATTCAGCCTCGTCTGATCTGTCTCCACTGTTATGAGCAGTTCTGACGACTTATGAGGGACTCACTCTCCCTTTCTCTCTTTCGTTTACACTCCTGCCACCACCACCCCCTGCTCTCCTTTTTTTTTTGTTGTTGTCTGTCTCTCACACATTACATCCCAACTCCCTGGTGAACTGGCATCACTGGAGTGTGAATGTGATGGAGAAGGTCTGACGTCAGAGCATTGTAAAGATGCCTGACCTGGAGTTGTTTACCACTTTTGGGGGGCCTTTTCTTTATTGGACACGCAAATACACACACCACACACAGAGTGGTCGTTGCAGTGGAGAGGTGGGGAGGAGGTTGGTGGTTGTCAGGGTGACAACACTTGTGTATCTTTAAAAAAACGGGGCTTGCAAAGGGTCTGCTCTGTTGATGATGCACTTGCAGAAACACAAACATGCACATGCAGCCCTGCAGAGCTCTCATGATCTGATGCTTTAGTTCGTTGCAGGGTCAGGATCTTCAGAACAGTGTGAACAGCCATGTGTAACTAACCCTCCTCGTGCCATTTTCCCCTCACTCTGCAGCCCCTGGCAACCCCGCTGCACCATCTATTCACACACACAATGTCTTGGCAAAGCAAACACAAGCCCACTCTATGTGGAATCCACAGATGGTATCGACCAAAATAGCCACCAACGCATTGAAAGCTATTTTTAGAGTCAAACTGGCTCCACTTTTAGACCTCCTCAAGGAAACAAACATCACAACTCAGAAAGGAATAAAGAAAAGAGGCCAAACAGTCTCACTGTGCAATTATGTCATGTTGTTAAAGCTGCTTTCACAGGAGACTGAAGAGCACTGAAGTAACTTCGAGCTGTAACGTCATCAGTTGCTTTGTGAATGAGCGCATTTGTATAAGTGACAGCTATATTTGTGCCCATTAACATGTCCCATCATATCTATATCACCATTGTTAAAAATAAATGCAACAAATCTAGGTGTGTTTAAAGGAATCTGCGCAGTCTTATTAAACCAAACTAATGAAAGCAAAGACATTTTGATTTTATCCTTGGCAAAGTTTGCATAATTTGAGTTTGCACACTCTTCTCTTCATTGCTGCTGTGCTGAACAAAGGTCAGTCACTGAGACATATAAGGTGACTGTGTTTTAAGTGTGTGAAAGTAGTAAAGGATGCAATTAAACTATTATTTAACTACATTTACCTGAAGCTTGCTAGTAGCATAACTAGATTTATTTTTGCCAAGTGATTCAAGCAGATAAAGAACCTTTTTGCATTACTTGTGTAAACTACAAACGAAAATCGTGCTCAGAGGAAAAGATTTTATAATTTCATTTTCTCCATTGCTTTGGTGCTGGGATTCAAAGTTAATATTCTCTGCAATTTCATTATGAATAGTGGTAATTTCTTTTAAAATTATGTATTGCTTGTAAACAAGTGGGTCCTTTTTTTTTACTACAGTAATTGAAGCACTTTTCCAAAGTAGCTTTAGTTAACCATTTCTTCTTTAAGCAGCTCTGCTGTTCAACGTATTTCAGTGTGAAGCATTGTCATCTTGCAGAGCTCTGCTTTCGACGTAGCTTCCCTGTTACAGGTCACATCTCAACTCAAAGCATCACATACATTGCAGGGTTGATGGTTAGGAGACGAAGCCAGAGTTCAAACAAAAGACATAAAAAGATACTGCACCCTACAATGACACAAAAATACATAAGAAGAAACCGTATATTGATTAGCATCTTGAATGTGAAAGAGTTTTTCTGTGACTGACACAATAACACTGCATCAGTTTATGCTTCTCATGACAGATAACAGGTACCTGTTGCTTACACCTGCTGTAGATGGTTCACTGTTGCCATCTAGTGGTTTATTTTGAAAGTAAAGGTTGACAACTGGTACTTTTCTTCCAGAGCTGCAGTGATTCCTCATCAGTGCATCACGCTGCAGTCTATAAATACCACTCATTCTGTTTAAGTATTTCCATACAGCTCAAACTTGAGCAAAACCTACTCAGCATGCTGAGCAATGTGCCAATTTTGTTCTACTGTTTTAATTTCTTAGTGGTTGGGTTTAATTCTCCTTCCTGCAACGTGTATGATGCACAAGTTCATTTCTCTTGTGCGTATGTTAAAGCTTAGCCACTGTCCAAACACTGCCATAAGAAAACAGTTGAGCAATCTCAACCTATGCAAATTTTAATAAGACACACATAGAATATCATTCACTACCACTAGATGTCTCACTAGAGCCCCAGCATCTCAGACAAGAACAAAAAGGTGCATCAACTTCACAGACTGAAAGCAAGACTCATGAAATGCAGTTTTTAAAAATAATTACTTTATGAATTTATTTCGATTTATACCATACTACAACTGTACAAAGTGGGCACAAAGACATTTTGATCATGTGTTGAAAACACTTGATGAGCACAGTATTACTAAGTTGGTTAGAATATTATCCACGCATAGATTTTTTTTTTGGTTTATTTTTACATTCAAGACACTGTGCGAAATGCCTGTGGTTGCCTTAAGTTACAGTAGGCCTATATTTAGGATCAAGGAAACTTTTTTTGGTTCACAAAGGTCAATAAGGTAATATGTAGTATTTAAAAAGTCTAAGAATTTAAAGTATAAGCACAGAGTTACTGAGCATATTCTAATATTTATAGATTATAGATTCAGAATAGAGTGGCTACTTATACTGTGCAAAGTGAATTGTAGTCCACCATATTTAAACTTCAAAGCAAACAGTATTAGACAAGTTAAAACTTCACAAAGGATGGGGAAAGGGAGCTTTTCTAACCAAATAATTTCAGTCACAACAAAGCTTGTCATTTATTCAGGCACATGCTTTTTTTTGCCAAAATCATCAGTTATTTGGTAATGTCAGCACAAGGACATTTAAGGCACAGTCATGTGAGTTTGGCAATAATATCACAGTAAAACGTAGGACCCCAGGGTTCTGTGAACATTTTTGAACAACTAAATATTGTTGTCACATGAGGATAAGGCATTTTCAACACAGCTTGGCCTTAATCTCCTTTTCCTGCTGTGATCACATAGAGAATTTAGTCCAGTTGCTACATCTTGGGGTCCTCACACAAAGAACATCCAGGCTTCAGGTCAGCCTTCCTCTCCATTTGAATCGTAACCGAGTGGAAGTTGTAGGAAGAGAAACAAGCCTGTGTCATTTCTCTTAGGACAGTCTGAGCATCCACTGACTCATCTGCAGAGGAGAGATGAAGACAATGGAATTCGCAATAAACAAATGTGAGTCACTTGTGTGTTTCTACTGTAAATTTATGTACCTCAAAACTGTTTTGACACTGAAGGAAAAAAATTCCATTAATTAGGAGTAAGACCCAAAACTACTGCCAATGTGGTAGAAAACCATAAAGGAAGACATTTATTTACATATCAAGCACACATATAGAAACATTGGAACTATTTTTTTGCCCCAGTCGACTCCTGTGAGTTGTTTACTAGCTCATTCCGGTGATGCGGTGTGTTGACAGAACCATCCTATGGGCAGCTGAAAGATGTTTGCTAAATACAAGTGTTTCTAGGCCTTTTTTAACCAGCAAATTACTTGTCTTCTCCTCTTTGAACTCATTATCTGAAACAAAAAGCTCTTTTGTTTAATCCAAATTTTTACTCTTTTCCATCTTCTCTACCTTCCAAGAAGAAGAAGGTTGACAGGAGAAAGGGGACTATGTCAGAAAGTTGTAACTTCCCTGCTGGGGTCCCTCAGGGCTCTGCTCTGGGTCTCCTCTCTTTTTCTTTTTTCACAAAGCCACTTTGTTCTGTTATTCACTCCTTCCTTTCCTACCTCAGCTATGCAGATAATGCTCAACTATCCTGTCTAAATAGGTTGTGAACCCGAAAAGTTTTTTACCAGCTGGAATGAAAAATTAGGGAGTCATAATCTTCATTTTGAGGGGGGGGTGCAGCTACTCCTCAGCTCCTTTTGCTCCTCCTTGTTTTACAGTGATGGAACAAACCATTCACTGGTCTAAGGTATATATCATAGGCAACTGGACTTGTTTCAGTTTCAAACACCGACATAAGTCCAACTGTCTATGGTATGCGACTTAGACGTGGATGACTGATTCTTCACCGACATCGGGATTACAGAAACCTACACATCCTTCAACGTGTAGTGAAACTCATCTGTTCAGACTGCATCTTTGCCAAGTAAAAAATATCCCTTAATGTTTTTAAATGTATCAGTTCATTACATTCGATAAAACTGATGTACTTGCATGATCCTTGCTAATTTTGTGTTGTAACAACTGACATAAAACCATGGGTGTTTGGATCTGTGTTTAGGATGCGGTCTTCGATTAACTGCAGTTTCAGGGTGGAAATGCTCTAACATTGTGTTTATGGCTTTTTTTCCTCCACATGATATCTCACGTATCATATAAAAAAAACTACATATGGACACATATTTTTATTTTATCAAGGCAGTTTTTCCTCACCTATGGCTACATGTGCAGACAGCACAGCCTGGTTCATGGTGAGGGCCCAGATGTGAAGGTTATGGACTGCTGTCACCCCTCTTACTGCTAGCAGACCGTCCCTCACCTCACTGTACCTCACGCCTGCTGGAGTACCTGAGTGACAGATGAAAAACAAAAAGGTGGAGTGTAAATGTCAGACTTTAGGAAATCACAAAGAGGGAAAAGGAGAGAAATTGAGAGAAACAATGAATGTTGTTAAGGCCGAGAAATGAGAGCTTTACCTTCCATCAGGACAATAAGAATATCCCTCAAGATGGTGAAGGTGGTGCACAAGACAAAAATGGAGAACAGGAAGGTGCAGATGGGGTCAACCATCTTATATTCTGGCTGAAAAGAA
>JAQLOL010000008.1:6806669-6818822 GCA_029783665.1 Naso thynnoides | reverse complement strand
TCCTTAGTCTCTGGTGACATATGGAATGATTTTATGATTACTTGCTGTACATTTCTTACACACTGTTCCTTTAACTTCAAAAATCACACAGCTTGTTGGTCGGGCCCTAGTTAGCAGTGTGAAGAAGCCACACAGAGACAAAGCTTTGAATGCCAAGAAAAGCCTTTCAGTCCAGTCCTTTATTCTTCATAGATTTTACAAAACATTATTTTTTAAATATTTTTCACACTTTGATATTGAGCCAAAGAACAACAACTGCATTAAAAACGACTACTTCACTGTGGCTGTTGTACGTAGGAAAATATTATTAATGAGACAGCACTGACATGTTGATGTTTAGCAAGTTAGCGTTAGTGCTAGCACACAAAAATTTGCAAAGTAGCACAAAAACTTCAACTGAGGCTGATGGGAATGCAATGACTTTTGAAGGTTTTGGTCATCAAAGTACTTGTCAAATTCAAATTTTAAACTGATGATGGCACTGTATGAAAAGTTGAGGAATCACTACTCATAGCAATGTTTGCACCAAATTTCATGACGGTCCATCGAGTGTCGGAGACACTTTGAACCACAATAACCAACCTGATGGTGGCATTATAGTTTAGAAATTCAGATAACCCTTGACTAAGTTTCATCACGAGGGAAACAGAAAAATCTGCATTAAATATTGGCCAGCAAAGGAAATGACATGGAAGGGAAGAGAAGCAGAGGAAGTTAAAGCAGACAGAGACAGAGGTCACAAGTGGTAAAAAAAAGGTGACAAAGAGAAGAAAATAGCTCAGTAAGACAGACTAAAGAGACATCAGAATTTTGATGGAACTTGATGTTATAACAAGGAATATAACAGCTTTAAACATTTTTTAAAAAGGAAGGAGAGACAAAGCAAGGACTCATTTATTGAAGAAAAAAGAGGAAAGCATCGTGACTCACCGAGGATTTCACCGATCATGAAAAACAGACAGATGACGGAAGCCACGTACAACCTCTTCCTGGCAACTTTCTTCTCTCGCTCACGGTCCTCCTGTGCACGACTGTTGTCATGGCAATGCTTGATATCGCCATCGCTGTCCATCTGCAATGCGCCATGGTTTGCCATGCTGGGTGGACATGAACAAATGCCAGTGAGTTTCTAGTTTAATGTGACAATCAGCACATGACACCCTCTTCCTCACTTTTGATTTGTTACAGGTGTCTCTGAAACTTTTTGCTAAGGCTGCAAAAAATTACTTTCTGTACCTGTAAATTAACATTTCAGTTAATTAACTAACTATTCAGCCTTAAAGGGCTCAACTATCATCTTCAGATCTAGTGACCAACAGTCAAAGGTCCAAATTTAACCACATAAATGAGTTTTGTTGCTGGTTAACATCAATTCAGCCTTACTTAATATTTGTCCAGATTCAGTTCTGTTTAACTCAGCTAACAGCAGCCTTTATGCAGTACATCCCTTGATGAACGTGTCAATCATCCAGCTATTAGATACAGTAAAGCTACAGCTGGAAAAGTTGCAAACAGCGCCGGAAGTACCCACTAAACCAAACCACACAATCAATTGAACACAACTTGGAGGCATCAACGTGAAAACAGCAGAGAAACCAGCAGAGGATGATGAAACGTCACCAGAAAACATTCTGGCCGCCCTGCAGGTTTTCAGACCTGCAACAGGGCACAAATATTTGCACAAACTTTTCCACGTCCGCAAGGGAAACATCTCAACAGACGTCCCAGCGAGAAGCGGCAAAGTCTGTTTGGTGCATATCACCATCCACCGTGCGCCAGTTACTGTACCAAATGTGATTATTAAAACACTGGTAAATCATTTAACTGATACACTCTTTACACACGTCCCAGCGTGTATGACGTTTTTAATCGAGAATGCCCGGATGAGAAGCAGCGTGACCGGTCAAATGTGTTAACTGCAGTGACCGTTTGCGCACCGCTAATCCCCGCAGAACCCGGAGCAGCGGCGAGCGGTGCACAAACGAGGAACGTGAGCAAACACACTGCCTACAGAGGAGCTGCTAAACTCAAGTTTTGTCTCACAAACTACAGAATTAACCCATATGTGTGTGTCGATAAAAGTTCATGAATCATTCGAGAAACACACACACACGGGTAGGCTATATCACAAAGAATTTCACCATAACGCACGAATCCAATTTGATTTATGACGCAATCATTAAAAATAAAAGTTTACCTTCCCACAGTCGAGTAATTGTTGATTTCTTCGGACATCAGCGGAACTCCCTCTGAACTTTTCTTTTTGAACATGACTGATGTCTTAAATGTGCGTCTCAGGCAGCTATGTTCAGTTCATCCAGCCTAGTTTCTCTTTCTCGTGTTGATCTTCATCAGTGCTTCACAGCAGCTGAACATCCTATTAAACACGCTCAGTGTGCAAACAGCTCAAGATGTGATGCAGCCTTGTGACTTGCAGCGCCTGCACCGTGTGCAAACGCACGGCCGCCTGCAATGCCTGTGAGGCCGAGTGATGAGAGAGCAGAGGTGACACACAGAGATCCACAATAGAGATAAAAAAAAAAACAACCCAAAAACAACAGACCAAATATCTCAGCTAAAGGCTGTATTGGTGAGAGACGCGCCCATAAACAAGTTTCCAATCTACTGTTTCTCAGAGTGAGGCCCTAAAAGAAGAAGATGGATTAAATTCACATTTTCTGTGTTGAGTTTTTTGAATGGACGCTGCTTATTAGCAGCAGTTAAAGCCGGGAGTCATTTTGTTCATCCAGCCAATAACTACTAAACTCATCCGGGACCCGCCCACCTCCTTTCACCAGCCGACACTCCCTGATTGTACAATCACCCACCCTGTCTGTTTTCACGGGACCATTCATGCCTCTTCATCAGTTTCAATACAAATCTGAAAACTGTTTTTAGATGTCAACAATGATTTAAATAATTACATGGGGCATTTTGTGGGCATAGTTCTTGCTTCCAGCTAAATGAACCATATTTTTGGAGTTTTTAAGCCACATGATGAGATGTTAAGAGGCCAACACATCCAGGAAGATTTTGCTCCAAAATCTTTGGGGGTGAAAACATGCATGGACTAAGAATGAATGTCCACAGGGAAAGATGGTACTTAGTTTGACTGTATAATCATGGAGAGCTGACCGATTAAAGGGCAGCTTAGGAGTTCCTTAAAAGGAACTTGCTCCGCCTGCTGATTATGATGACCAATGAGCTCAACCAATTAATCATTCAAGGTTAATTTATATGTGCATTAGGTGGACTAAAGTGTGAATTTAACAACACCTATGTGCTTGACAAATGGTTCCAAAAACATTTAGGCTTGGTTGAGAAAAGTGTCCTTTAAAGTTATGGGCCTTACTTTTACAGCCTGTCTCTATTTGAACCCTTGTTGGCCCCACCTTCTCTCTCTTAGAGAGGCCTCAAAAGGCCCACAGGGCCACATTTGCATAGAGGTTGTCATGATACATTTAACCAATAGCATGTTGGACATTTTACAGAAAATCCAGCAGCTGTTTAACACTAGACACAACAAGATCTGATGGAAACTCTAACAAGAAACAGAATTTCACTTCTGATTTTTTTTTTCAGAGGTGCTTTTATGTTATGTTTGAAGCTTTTTTGTTGTTGTTGCTTTAATCGGGACTTTTTTCTGCTTTAAGGAATTTCTTTATAGGTCAATCTGATCACCTGCAAGACACCAGTCATGTTCAAAAAGAAGGATCCGGAGAGACTTCCTCTGGAGACAGAAGACTGGAGCTCTTACAACAGTGAGGGAAGGTAATGTATTATTCTTACATTTGCACCATTAGGCTAAGTGAAATTGTAATTTAAAAAGTTGGAATTGTTTTTTATATAAAAAAACCTTTCTTATAAATTTAATCAAGTTTTCAAAGAGCTTAGTCAAACTTAAAGTGTTAACTGTGATTCTAAGTAGAAAAACTTTTTTAGGCTACTGCTTCCTGTCCAGTTACCCTCAATGGAAACGTCACATATAAAAACGGGAACCTCGTTTGTTATTACTTCAATTATTCACTGATTTCTTTTGTTGGCCTATAACCATAACTGACACTGCTGTCATTATAGGTGCGGCAGCTTGTATGAGCATATTAAGATTTAGAATAAACAAATGGCACATTTAGTAGACGACGTTTTCTAGATTTAACTCTGAAGCTTGCTTGGGGTGGTGGTGGTTACCTCTTCGTGCTGTTTTACTCAGCATGTAGATGTGCATCCCGTCCGCCGTGAGAAACACAACCTTACAATCCCACAGTGTCCTCAGTAGGTTGCTGCTCTGTGCGCAGCAGCGCATCCGGATGGCAGTCGAGTGCGCACAGGGGTGCGACGGGCCAAATAATTGCATGGCCATCCTCCCTTGACGCATCTGTGGCGCACTTGGACATTTGTGTGATGAGAAAGAACACATTACCGATGTGTGCATCGTCATTCCCAGTCTTTATTCCTGCTTTAGGGCTTCCCCGTCCTGACGCACTGTCAGTTTGCAGAGTTTTTTTCTCCGAGGAAACTATATTCTTGTATTTTAGCTAAGCTGCGCTGCAGCCAAATACTTCCAAGAGCAGAAGATGACTGTATTTAGACTCTATTGTGTTTTACTGGGAATGAGTTTGTAAAGTGGTCTGTCTAAATGTGGCACTTTGAGCTGTGTTTTTTAATGTGGGCGTGTACGATTTTTAAGCGCGTGAAACCACGACCTTTGCATGTCAAAGGGAGACTTTTACTTTAAAAAAAAATTCTATTCTAGTTGAAATTGATTTTAAGATCATTTCATGGCCCCAATGTTTTCTGTGCGTAAAAGTGCAGAATTACACCACACAGCGGACCTCGAGCATTCAATATTTGCACCCCAACGGCGCAGCTAGTCATCAAAACACCAAAACGATGCAAGGCAGGAGATAACCTGAGTGTGCCGTGACGCACCTGTGCATCCCCAGGCGCATAATGTCCCTAAACGATCCTTCCTCGATCCCAGAGGGCAAATTCTGGTGTTGCCGCAGCACAAAGTCAATTAGCAGAAACTTCGAAATTATGTTGGCCAAAATAAACTAAAATGAAAAAGGTCAGCAGGGGTGGGTGACCCCCCCACCCCGTGTTCCTGTTGGTTTTGAGACTTTGTCTTTCTGAAAAGTAACTTGTGAAAATATTTGTGTTCAGAAGAGGAAATTAGCTGCAGGGCAACCAAATTATCAGGTCTGTCTGTCTTCTTCTGTGCTCTCTGTCTGGTTTATTTGCCAATTGTCAGGATGTTGCCCTCTGCTCAGCTCATCATGCTGCTTGTATGTACATTGCACATCATTTCACTTTGGTCATGAGCTTTTTTTTCCATTTAAATTGCCTTTAAATATCTAAAGCTCCTAACTTTTAAATGACTAAATTGTCTTATTTCCAAGTTAACTTATACTAGAATTAAACAAATCTTCATATTGTTCATGTTGTTAGATTTCTGTTTCAAATACGAAGCATGTATTTTTTATACCACAGAAAAAATCTACATCAGTCTTTACTCCGTGGTAACTCCAGCTGTGTGGAGGCTGATTGACAATGTAAATGCAACTTCAAAAAAAAAAAAAGAAGCTGTTTAACACACCTTTATCTAGAGAAATATAAAGAAAAGCAGAACTGACACTATGGCCCACAAATTTAACAATGGAAAACAAAAGATCTCTAATTTGAGAATCTCCTTTTTCCGCATTATAGGGTGAACATGGTTGGTTTTGCACCGTTGGTTGCACAAAGTAAATGCTCTGAGGACGACACCATGGGCTCTGGCATTTTCAAACAGTTGTTTGACCTTTAATGACTAAGCAGTTAATTAAGTTTGAAAAAGACCGACAGGTTAATCAATGATGAAAATAACTTGTTGCACACAAGAGTTGCGGGGAATGTTCACAGAGCTGTCGCTCAAATCTCTGCTGTTATCTGCCTTCACTTCGTTGTATTTGCCCTGTTCTTAACATCCAGCGAGCCAAACCATGAGGGATTGCAGAGGGACGGCAAAGGTGTTACCAAGCATTGCCATGACAACAGTCATGCACAGGAGAATCGTGAACAAGAGAGGAAAGTTGCCAGGAAGAGGTTGTATGTGGCTTCTGTCATCTGCCTGCTTTTCATGATCGGCGAAGTCCTCGGTGAGTCCTGATGTTTTTTGACTTTATTTCATCTTTCTTCCTTGAGTCCTCTCTCAATCTCATATTGTCTGGATTCATCCTAACAATCCAGCATTTCAGCAGGACATTTGTGTATTTGTGCCTTTGTGCAGGTGGGTATTTTGCAGGCAGTCTTGCTGTCATGACAGATGCTGCCCACCTGATGGTGGACTTAGCCAGCTTCATCATCAGCCTGTTATCCCTCTGGCTTTCCTCCAGACCCACCACACAAAGGCTGAACTACGGCTGGCATCGTGCAGGTACAGCACTGACAACATTTATTTGTCCGTTTTTAAAGCTGCATTAGAGAATCTTACTTTTATTAAATCACTCGTTTATTTTGTAGTTTTTGTAGTGTTAAATTGAGAGCCACTGTTGCCTGAAAAGTTTAGTAGCCGGCATTGAAACTTTATTTTATTATTATTGTTTTTTTTTTTCAATTTTCATCCAAAAAGAGTTGCTTGACAGTCGTTGAAAACTTAAAGACCTATATACAGGAAGTAGTCAGTTTGTTCAGTTTTCATATTGATCATGTCACAGTCTTAAGGTAAAGGTCACTCATAGGTCAGAAGTCAAAGGTAGCTGTAATACCTCTGCAGGGAAATTGACATTAACAGACATTAACATAAAAAACAAACAAATAAACAGAAAACATACAAAACAAATAAGAAAAAGATCTATTGATTGTTCAAAAAAAGTTTGAAATAAAACACAGAGGGGCTCAGAGGAGGATGGAGGCTGTCCACTGTTGTTAGTACAGAACACAAACAAAATGAGTCTCATCGTTCTCGTCAGTACCAACCCTCCATCAAGGACCCCTGGACTCTGTCTGGGGGACCCGCTGTCCATGTCTTACAGGCTTTTGTCCCTCCCTTCTCCATAAAGACTCAGACTTTGCACTGCATGAACATGGCAGCTGGCAAATGTTTCACTGAAGGTGTTTTGGGCTCAGCACAGCAGCACACGGCTTGACATGTCAATGCAATCACAACTCTCACAAGACTGGACCCCGACTTGGTGTGCAGTAGTTTTCTTTCAAAGCTAGCGTTGCATCGTAGCAGGTGTTGTGGCTTACCACACTTTAACGGCTTGTCTTATGCCGAGGTCAGACTACAAGATATTTTTGTCTGTTAAAATGTTCACTGCGTCAGATTAGGCGATGTAATAGTCATAAATTATTGCAGTGTCGTGGCCGAGAGACACAACAGACTCCACGTTGCTCCCCGATTGATCATCGTTTGCAGCTCAAGACGTGCGTGATGTCACTGGCAAGGAAGCGCTCGACACTGACTACTACTACTGACAGGCAAACAAAAAATCAAACATGCTAGTCTTTATGTCTTGAGGTCATAAGGCGTCCTAGATATGGCATCTGTTGTCATCCATTATGACGCACTATGCGAGATAAGATGATTGATTGTCGCACTCGATGCTAATTGATTATTTCTAAGCCCACCCAACACCCTTCGTCTTCCTGGTCGGGCTGTTCTCGAGCTGATATCGTGTAGTCTGACCTCGGCATTAGTGTCTGACAGGGCCAGCTAAGCCTTGGTGGGGTATGGCACCTTGGCTGTGGGTGTGTTCATAATATTAGGGCCCAACCAATATGGGAGTTTTGGGACTGATGCTGATATTAGGAAGCAAGAAAATTCCGACATCTGATATGTCAGCTGAAATTATACATATATCTCGACTGAATGTGGCTTTCAAATACTTGTGACAAAGATACGTAATGGAGGCAGGATATCTTACGTTTTAACAAACTTTATTCCAAACAACAGCGTACTGAAACACAGACTGCCCTCTGCTGGACAAACTAAATACTTACACCTTTTTAAATCACTTGTTCAAGCAATTTTCTGGCCTTAAACAAAAGTTTTAAAGGATCAGTGCATATTTGGGAGCTTATGCAGTGACATTGATATATCTGCGCTAAGCTGAGATTGGCTGATAATATCGGCAAACTGAATTATTGGTCAGGGCCTACATAGTGTAGGTTATATATCTGTAAGTAGTCCTTTTAACTGAGCACATTGTAAGCCTCCATTCACTCTTGGAGCACAGTTCTAGATTTTCCTCATTTATTTTCCTCCTTCCTCGCCTCATCTCCTCTCCCTTGCAGAGATCTTGGGTGCGCTGCTGTCAGTTTTCACCATCTGGCTGGTAACAGGCGTGTTGGTTTATCTGGCTGTGGAGCGTCTCATCAGCAATAAATACACCATAGAGGGCACTGTCATGCTCATTACCTCTGGTTGTGCTGTGCTGGCTAATATTATGTGAGTGAAGTACGCAGTCAGTTCTCATTTGTGCAACTTTTTTGAACATTTATGATTAAATTACAGCTAATACAGAGTGGAGGGCATTACTGACGTGATTGGTTCATACTTTGTAAATTGTTTCGACTCTCTACAGAATGGCCTTCACCCTTCATCAGCCCGGCCACAGTCACAAGAAAGAAAATGGACAGAATAAGATCTCAAACCACGCCCACTCGAACCACCATGTAAACCCGGAGAAAAATGAGGACAATCATGGTATGTCCTTGTTATGCATGTCATTATTTTGTCACTTTCTACTGAAATATAATGAGTGTTGGTCATGAAATGATGGAAAATCAATTGTTTAATCCTACAATCCATTATAATAACACTATAGTGGATTATTAAAGGAAATAAAACGCGAGGTAGAATTATATTTAGTGAATGAATCTCACCGAAATACTTTCCTTCAGCCGGGAGGACTCAGCAGGCTAATGCCAGCACCCGAGCAGCGTTCGTCCACGTGGTGGGAGATCTTCTGCAGAGCATCAGCGTGTTCATCGGCGCCCTCATTATTTACTTCAAGGTAAGGACACTCAACCCATGAGGTCAGGTGTGGAGAAGAGAGTAGGTGTAAAAATGCAAATTGACAGTTTAGATTGAATCTATAAATTATAAACACAGATGTCACTTGGTAGTGTTTATCTTTTTCTTCTGTTGAAAACTCTTTAGAATTAAAATTAACTGTTCCATAATCATTTACTTTACTGACTGTGGTTTAAAAAAACAATACCATTCCCAATAAAGCAATAAGAAACCTAAGAAATATCAAATTTATTGTATCAATTATTGTGCGACCAATTATATACACTGCCAGATTGATATGAATTATCAAAAAGAAATCTATTCTATGAATCTATTTTAATTTAAATTTTCCTATAGATGAAAAAAGACAAACTCAATTCAAAAAAATAGTTTACATACAGTTCAATAGGTTATATAAGTTTGTATCCATGAAGTACTGCTGTCAAGTGTTGAGAGTCAAGAACTTTGTCTAAACTTTCAGATCGAAACTAAATTATCTAAAATATTGCCTTTTTTCCCCGTTTAAAGGATGGTGTTCTGAGTTGAATATTAATGCTAGATGAATTCTATAATTCATATAAATATTAACTATTTCTAATAGCCAAAATGAGAGTTAATCCACCTCTATGTATTTGCATTTGCTACATTTGCTGAAGCTGCAGCGTAATCATGCAGGGGAATAAAGTCTTAAAATGTGAAAGATAAAGTCACACCAGATTTAACTTGATAATGTGATGTCACAGGATTACACTACCAGGCTGTCAGGTTATTAAATTGTAACGACAGGGTCATATACAAATATCCAATACATCCAATCCTGTTTGCAGCAGGAGATATGGTGCCATATTTTCTGTTTGTTGCTGTGCGGCTGCTTGGTGTCTCTTAATATCAAGCAGTTAATTCCTTTTTTTTATGATACCTGATACGTTAGTCAATATCAAATGTAAGTCTGGAAAGATCGTAAAAAATACCACAGCACAGTTTGTGTGTCTTTCAGCCAGAATGTAAGATAGCTGACCCCATCTGCACCTTCCTGTTCTCCATATTTGTCTTGTGCACCACCTTCACCATCCTTAAGGATATTCTTATTGTCCTGATGGAAGGTAAGACTCTCATTTCCTGTTCCCCAAACATACAACAACAACAACATAAAGTGTTCGTGCACCAATATTTGCAGCTCTCACTCTCTCACTTTATCATTGGTCTCACATCTACACTCCTTCTTTTCCTCTGTTTCATCTATGACTCAGGTACTCCAGCAGGGGTGAGGTACAGTGAGGTGAGGGATGGTCTGCTCGCAGTGGAGGGGGTGACAGCCGTCCACAACCTTCACATCTGGGCCCTCACCATGAACCAGGCTGTTCTGTCTGCACATGTAGCCATAGGTGAGGAGTTACTCACATGCTAAAATGGAAAAATGTTTTCTCGCAAAACTATGATTTCTATGCACGACTTAGTCAAGTTTTACTTTTTAAATGAACGCCAGTTGTAACCAAACCTTATGAATGAATCCAAACAAGGTCAGTGGATGAATTTATATGAGTTTGCAAAAAATACTTAATAGCTTGCTAAATTAAGGCTAAGAAAGAGAGGACACAAGGCAGAAAAGAGCTTCTGGAGGATAAAAACCCAGTCACACCAGTTTCTGCTTTGAGTCGGAGTCATTTAAGTAGAGCTCATAACAGTAAAGTGTTTTTGTAAACTTTAAGGATTTAAAGTGGATTTATCCTCACTTCAACATGACATGACAGCAAGCTGCGGAGTTATTGACACACACGTGATTAATGTCAATCTGTTAACTGCTCACTGGGGGGGAAATGTACCTTTGGTCCATAAGTTCCTGAATGCATGGAGAGAAGAGGGAAAGAAGAAAAGACACCGGAACCCTGGAAGGAAACAAACAACAGAACAATACAGTGTAAACAAACGAGGTGACGCATTTGTTTATCACCGTTTCCTTTCTTCTTCTCGCCTCCGCAGATGAGTCAGTGGACACTCAGACTGTCCTCAGAGAAATCACAAAGGCTTGTTTCTCCTCCTTCCACTTCCACTCGGTTACCATTCAGATGGAGAGACAGGCCGACCTGAAGCCTGGGTGTGTCCTGTGTGAGAACCCCAAGATTTAGCAACCTGCCATGATGCTCAACGTGGGGGGAAAAAAAAGATCTCTGCTGTACCTGCTGTGACCTCAGATGACAACAGTGTTCAGTTGTTATTCATTCTGTGAAGTTTTAACTTGTTTAACCCTTCAATATTTACAAGCTGTTATGCTTTTAAGTTTACTCATGTTGAAACAGATGTTGCAATACACTATTCAAAGTCCGTGTCTATCTTTTCTGTGTCTGCTATATTTGTGTTGAGTAACTGCTTATTTATACTTCTATAAATTATCCAAAATAAACATTTTAACTACCTTGTTTGTTTACACAGTTAGCAGATATGGTGCAAACAGCACAAACACATATTGTTTCAACCTAAGACAACCATATCAATAAAATATTCTTTTTTGAATATACCCTGTCTTGCTTTCAAAGTGTGAATTTCAGTGTCAAAAATCGTCATGACAAAACACTATTAGTTTAACACCAGTGCCACTGTTGCTCAGCAACAGGATCTCAGATGGATCTATTGTCTCAAGGGGCATGTTGATCCTTGACTTAAGCCAGTTTGTCAGATTTTTAGTACACCTCTGTGGTCACTTTGGGATACCAAGTGCCTCAACATGATACTGACACTTGTGAATTGAGAGCTTGTTTGAGTTTGACCTTGTAACCTGATGTCACCTGTAGTTAGAGTCATGGGTGTCCTCAGCAATGAAAGCACAGTCAGAGGCATCATTAACTACAGCTAACACACAGCTGGCTGGTGCTTACCTCCTTGAAGTCTTTTATTTTGAAAATATCCAAATTTAAGGAACATATTTTAATTTGTTGTCACCAACATTTGTCTCTTAATTTTCAAAATGTCTTTTCTCCACTTAAGGGTTTCTTGTAATTTAACATATTTATGTGTTAACTTCACAAATGCACAATGTTGCACCTTTGGTTATACAGGTTATATTGGTTAAATAGGTGTAAATATAGGTTAACACAGAAAGCAGATAAATCATAATTTCTATGAAAAATAAAAAGAAGCTATTTTAGGTTTTATTTTGT
>JAQLOL010000008.1:6785426-6801652 GCA_029783665.1 Naso thynnoides | reverse complement strand
GCCAACCTCTTCACTGACAAGAACTCAGAAAACCTTCAACCTTTACTAGCTGTTAACATGGTCATTTGATTTTAGTTATTAAGTTGACAGTTAACTACCTTTTATGAGACTGAATCAATGAAATGGCAATCTTTTCCCTTTTTAATGGTGGTGTTCCTGAGGTGATCTAATGTAAATTAGATCTTATTATTTAATATAATTAATGATTATTTATGATAATCATTAATTATTTTTTATAGCCCAAATATTAAGTTGCAAATCCCAACACTCTTTTTTCCAACTGAACTTTGCCCTGCAGGGACCAGATCAGTAAATATTTAATTAAAGCATAAGTAATGCACTAGGTAGCTAGATAATCCCTTTTAGTCCTGATAGCCCTTCAGCTATTAATTATTATTACACGGTTTGTGTTTCCTCCTGAGGGATGTTCAGACTGTCTCCCTTTCAGTTTGGTTTTTTAATTATTATTTTTAACTCCCTCTCCAACTCCTTTCCCTGTCTTTCCTTCATTCACTGCCTCTTCACCCTCTCTCCCTGTCTCACACCTGCTGTCTCATCCTCTCAAGCTCAAGGTTCAAGCTCGCTCAGCACTGATGAGGTGATGCAGCACTATGTGCCAGGCACAGTTTTAAAGTAATCTGTGTTGCCTGATGTTTATTTCATTCAAGGGGCCTCAATTAGGCACCATGCACATGATGTACAGCATGATGCATGAGTCACACGGAGGTAATGAGATACTGCACTGCCGTTTTTTAATTTTTTATTTGAATCATATTTCTGCCGCTCTTCAGTAAGGCTTGTGACTGTGGCAACCACATCAAATTTGGCAAACTGACAAGAAACTGTAAGATTTGTTATTGCTTCGCCTTGAATTTACGAGAATGTTTTGGCTCAGTGAGGTTAACAAGAGGAAGCCATTTAAAATGAAAGCATTTTTCCATCAGCTTGCCTTGATGTGATCAATGCATTGTGTTGTTTTTCTGTTCCCTGTGATCAGTGATGGTAGATCTATACTCACCCCCCTCCTAAACATATTCCAGCCTAATCCATGGAGGTGCTGTGTAAATGAATTTACGTTAACGTTATTTTCAAAATTCTTTCATATAGGCCCTAATGTCAAATGCATAATTCAGCAAGAGAGCAGGGAAGGCATATTCATCTTACTACCTGCCTTCACCCACTCACCACCACCACCCTCCCATCCCAATTAAGCACCCTGAGAAGACGGGCTGGGTGGTTATAGAGAAACTCATTTCCAGATGGCATGCCTCAGTTGGTCTGCAATATGGCAGATGGGGATTGTAAGAGCAACACTCATTCATCCTGGCAAGCTAACCTGCGCTCAGTCTGCAATTAAGAAGTTGTGAGCAGTCAAGTGAACTTGACACGGTGTTTTTCATATTAGTGTTGCATGTTGCAGACAGGGTATTTTTTAGAGAGTGTAAGTGAAAAGAAATGACTTAAGGTTTTATAACACAAAATGTGTTCCGCATAAAAGGAAATTGAAATCCAGCCTGTAACCCCAAATTTGAATGAATAATGTAAATTAAGTAATAGGCATCCTAATCTACTTTTTCAGCCCCACTCAAGCCTGAAGGCAAAGACTTTCTTTCTTTTTTCAATAAAGCTCTTATTTCCCGTCTCAGTAAGTCAGAGCAGTAATTCTGCTGCATTGCAGAGCACATGCTGAGGAAGCAGTTTGTGTAGCTTTCTGTCTATTTCTGTCACTTCTTGCAGATGAGTGTCAACTATTTTTATTTTTTAGTTAAGTGGTATTTTTCCTTTTTAACTATTTAAAATCAGCAGGTAGAGTAAACAATGCCTCTCAGAATGCAGATCAGTCAGCACAGGTGCCTGTCAGGGTTGAGTTCGCTCCCCAGTTATTTTTACTATTTATGCAAATTATGGTTCAGACAGCCAGCCAAGGGACTTTGTTTTTAAAGGGGTCATATTATGCTTTCCTGTCTCTTTCAGCTTATAAATGTTGTCAAAAAGACACTATGTAACTTGACTGAGACTCTGTGCTTCAAAAAATGGAACTAAACGATGCACATTACGTCGCACAAAACAGCAGTTTTAGTATAATCGGGTCATATTTTATTGAAAAAAAAAAGTCCTCTGGCTTTCCCTCTGACGTCCTGCGACTGCTCTGCCTCAAGTCTGTGATTCACAAAGGTCCCCGAAAGCAACATGTAGGCTTCCTGCAGACCGAAGCTGCAACTGCGAACCGGGTCGTTGCTGGTGACAGCTCTGCTAAAATAAAAAGCTGCAAACAGACGGAGCAGTCATAGGACATCAGAGGGTAAACCAGCAGGCATTTTCTCTGTAAAATATAACCTGATTTTACTCAAATTGCTGCATTGTGTGATGTATTAACATGCATTAAGTTTCATTTTCGAAGCAGTGGGTCGCAGTCAAAGTTGCATTGTGTTGCTTTAAATGATGCCAAAGTATGAAATAATGAGATAACAATATGTAGCAGTAATCTGACTGTTTCTAATGGCTCTGAACACTCTGTTCTCATCATATATATATATATTTTTAAATCTTAGACCACTAATGTGTCACAGTGTGCTGGGCTTCTCTATTGGTACATCTGGTGTGTGTTTGAACTGGCCAATCAGAGCAGAATAAGCCTTAGAGGGGGGCAGGAGTTAAAACAGAGTGTCAGACAGAGGCAAAAATCCTGGAAAAAACAGGGCTGCTGCAGTCTATGGCGAGCCGTTTTTAACATTAAATGGCAAAAGTTGACTATTAGGGAAAAACATTATAGATATCAACAACATAATTTTGACCAGTACTTGACCGTCAGCTCATACAAGTATATGGTGGTTTTAGTAGCCTATGTGTTTCTATTGTGGGGTGTGTGCATATGCAATATGTGCTGTGTGAAATGCTTTTCCATGGGATGTGTGCAATAGTGAAATTTATTGTTGTGATGGTACAGCTGGTGATGTTTGTTTATTGGCTGTCTGTTTTGTAAGTGTCACTGTGGCTGTCAAGGCACTGATGGGCGCAGTATTTGAGTCCAAGACAAATGTACCTAAGGGGACAATAAAGTACATCGTATTATACGGTAAAATTAATTTTAATTTTAGCGGCTCTCAAAATAATCCAAGCGCAAGTGCACATTATAAGTAACCTAATGGCTGGATGAATGTATTGACGGATTTGATGAACACAGAGAAGAAGACACACACATTTATAGGATTATTTTGAACTGTGCTGACCAAAAAGTTATAATGACCATGAAAGGCAATCACGTGGCGTAAACTGGCCAGGGGGCTGATAAAGTCAGATGTGTGTCCTGGCTGCTGTGTATAAGTAGACCACCAAATGGCGCTGTTACCCTAATGTAGCATGAACAAGTTTACAGGGCGCCTTGCCTTACCGTAAAGCTGCCTTGCCTTACCGTAAAGCTGTAATATATTTCGAAGCATTTGGAGGAATGTTCTCAGTTTAAAAGATACACCATGGTCAACTTCAACCCTAAAGGATACAATATATTAGTTAATTTACATTAAAATATCTTCTTTCTGTAAAAATCACGTTAAGTAACTCAAAGATGACATTTTCAAGCGGCTCTTCTATTCCATCATTTACCTCCACCACGGTGGCTGTGTCAAGACGAACTCTCGCGATAGTTGCGGCGGCTGAGATCCTCGGAGCTGAGCAGGAAACTTGACATGTCAACAAAATAGATAAATTATCCGCACACAGGTAACATTACCGGCTGTTTAACACGCTTTTGGGTAAATATAAACACTCACTGCGATGTTAAGTTTCATCCAATGTCGGAATAAAGAAACAACTGAAAGAAAATAAAAAAGAACCGAGACAGGCTGAAGTAACACGTAACGTCAATAATGTCTTCTTAGCTTTCGGTGACAAACACTCTCTGTCACGCTAATTAAGCCGTTATCAGACTTCATGCATTTGGAGGTAGCATTTGAAGTCCTTGATAGACTCCAGTAGACTTATACTGATATAAAGTCTCGTTTAACTGCTTCTAAAACCCCGGTATACAACTTATATTAAAGGCTATAACGTTAGCTCAGACTTCAGTAGTGCTGAATCTCGTTAGCCAGACAGCGTCTCGTTTTAATTGATTTGTGACAATTGTGGAGCTTTTAGAGAGCGATTGGCTGGTGATACAAGTTAAATGTCGTACCACTATCCTTATATATTAATGAGACTCATTTTCTTCACAAACAGTCCCGTCAGAAGAAATGCAGTGACTTTCACTAACTGTAAACTTGCCTTTTTCTCTCCTACTTCTGTTAAACGTCCCATGAAGGCATGTAAGGAGCGTGCTGTTGCAGAACAGTCTGAGAGGTAACCTCACCTGACCCTTAGACCTTCTCCTCCGGGATCCTCACCTGCTGCCATGACAACCCCTCCGCTAGTGTCACCCTTTGGCGGCCAGCCTCCTCCGCCCCAGCAACAGCAGCAGGCCCAGGCAGCACGGGATGTCAACACGGCCTCGCTGTGTCGCATCGGCCAGGAGACGGTCCAAGACATTGTCCTCAGGACCATGGAGATCTTCCAGCTCCTCAGAAACATGCAGGTCTGGTTTTCTTCCCACAAGCCAGTCAGTTATTCTTACACATGCCACCTACTTTTCTGTTGGCCTCTTCTGCTATATTTTCTATTTTATGCATATTTACCCATAGTCCTTTTACTCTTACAAGACATTTATTACCCCAAAAAACAATAGAAAGGGAGGAGAGAAAGCACACTGCCACTGAGCTGTACAAAGACAGAATGTAATCATAAAAAGCAGGAACATAAACAGAAAATAAAAAACAAAGACTATTCTAAAATAGTAATAATAGACAACATGAGAAGTACTATTATGCAAATAACAAAGCAGCTGTCATTCAGAAAGGCCATAATTTAAAAATGTGTTTTGATGCAGGCTTTAAAAGCAGAGAGAAAACTGAAAACTAAATGGTAGGTCGTTCTGAAGCCGAGACTTCAGTTCACCCAGCCCGAAGCTCAATCAAATTCAGATTTTTAACTTCAACTCATGATTAGCTCAAAAGTGTCCACTAGAATATAAAGACAGTAGAGAGTTAAAAGTATAATATGTAACATTTCTTAGCTTACATTAGCTTACATTATCCCTGATGTAAGCTTGGCAGTATGGTGGCTTAGTGCTTAGCACTGTGGCCTTATAGCAAGAATGTCCTGTGTTCGATCCCCGGCTGGGGCAGGGCCTTTCTGTTTGGAGTTTACATGTTCTCCCCATATTTGCATGGGTTTTCTCCAGGTGCTCTGGTTTCCCTCACCATCAAAACATTCCAGTCAGCACCCATTACCAAGGTACTGGCTCAGAATCTGGAGCTGGTCCTCGGGCACTGCCCACTGCTCCTCAGGGATGGGTTAAATTCAGAGAACACATTTCCTGTACAATGTATATGTGACTAATAAAGTAGCTTTACCTTTAATGTTTCCATCAATGTCCAAACTCAGAGAAATTTGCTATTAGTTTAATACGAGTGCGTTTTATTGGTTGCATAGATGATATGTCAGAGTAAAGAAAGGAAGTCTACAAACGTGGCTTAACATGATGTGAATAAAAGTTTAGTACATCAACTTGTCAGTGAGTATTTATGCCAGAGTCACACAGACAGATTTGCATCTGCAATGTTGGTTGATTAACAATGTAGACAGTAGCTCCCGTAATCTCACGCTACAATATGAGTTTATCAAACTATGGGTAAATCCTAGCTTTCTTACTTGTGTATTCCTTGTTTCATAAATCTTGCTCAATCCACAAGTTGCCTCTGGGCCGCCTTGTTGCAGGACATCCGAAAAACACATGAGAGCAGTCTCCACTGAAGTCTTTTACCTGCCGACATGCCCCCTTATTGGATACCAGTTATTGATCGGACTCTGCAGCTGGTTGGACAGATTTGTTACCTCAGCTGAATATCTTACATGTGTGTAATCACTGTGGGGGATAGTGGCCATGACGGATGCCAGACTTTGTTTGTTAACTTTATGTTTTTTTTCCTGATCTAACATCTAGCCTAGTGAAAAGACTGTGTTAATAGTCAGGCTGAACAACAAAAGGACTGCAAATGTTCATTTGTTTCCCTTGCTTTGGTTGAGACCCCTGGTGGCAGAAATTACAAACTATGCTTTGAAAGTTTGGGCAATTGGGCAACAGTGTGAGGCCTACTATGCTGCAGATGTCTAAAGGACATTTGCAGCATGTGTGGAGAAGTTAAAATTTTTAGTCATGTAGGAAAAAGGGTTGGTCTAAGTCAACAGCTTGCCTGCAGAATTTTGCACACAAATTGCGTGAGCATTTAGGCAGGTGAAGAAAGGATATCGCTGTAGGAATTTAAAAGCAGGTTTAATTTTCTGGGTTCTGTAGGAAAAACTGAATTCCGTCTTAAATATGCCTGAAATGATTAATGAAAATAACTCTTTATGAAGCCTGTCTCTCTAAGGCATCATAGCACTTTGTGATCATATATAACACATTAGAACACAGTATGAGCCCATTTATAATGTACTGTATGTGGTAAGGGTCAGGCATAGGGGTTGGGGTTAACCCTAACCTAACCTTGCTTATAACTAAGATTATACAGCACTATAAGCACATTCTAACACATTATAAGTATGTTAGGGTTAGGGTTGGTTAGGTTAGGGTATGTTCATAATGCATTATAGATGGATGCTTTGAGTGAAGGGTTATCAAACTTTTTTATGTTGCTTGAAATTTAGGCCACTGTTGCAAATCAACAACAACAACAACAAAAATTTAAAAGAGCTACCGGCTTTTTCATCTGCATGCACAGCCGTTGCCAGGGTAATGAGTTTCGAGTAAATGACACCAGAAAATCTCAAAAAAGTGCGTAATGTTCGGAATAAGGGGTCCAAACCATAACACTGGTTGTGTTTGTTAGGAGAAGCTGATGAATATGTTTTTTTTTGTTTTTGTTTTTGTTTTTATGCTGTTAAACAGTAAGATTATCTGAAAGAAACATCTGTCACATATGATCAGTAGCTCTTTAGTGGGACCTTGTTGAACTCAACTTTTTTGGCACAGTAGCACAATTTCCACCAATGAGAACAAAATGTTGTGATGATTAGTTATAGATATTTTCCAACAGTAATGATGTCTGACATGTGTTGTCCAAGTGTTTATGAGAGAAAATGTCACTCTGGCTGAGCAAAGTTTGTGCTCTCTGCTTTCTCTAAACTCTGTCAGAATGTAGAACAAACTATTTTAGATAAAAACAGTAATTAGAGCCACAGACTAATTTTTGTTCAGGGACTGCATGTTGTCTGAAATGCTGTGTTAAGTCCTTATGAGTCACACTGATGCGTCAGATGTCTATGATTTCTGCACGGCACATTAGTGCAATTAACTACTGATACTATGTGGATTCTTTAAGCGTTTTATTCAGGATATTAGGAGTCTTTCTATCAGTTTATTCTGCAGTTCACGTGTAGTTCAGCCTTGAAGAAGAGGTCAGCATGAGTTTATCATGAATGTCTGGCTGCTCCTCTGGGACGCTCATCATGCACTCAGCTGAAATCACAGTCAGAGACGAGCCAAACAAGCACGCCTCCGCCCCAGAATGCACAAACATCATTGTTGTGACTTGTTTTTTAGATCACAGGCTGTCTTTATGCTCATAAAAATTCTTCATTTATCTTCTCTTTCCTGCCTTACCCCCCTCCTCTCCCTCCCTCTGTCTGTCTGTCTGTCTCCCTCCCTCCCTCCCTCCCTCCCTCCCGTCTCTCTAAGTCTCTCCCTTCGCTTTGTTTGCCCCGAAGGCATGCTTGTTTCATGTTATGTGGGATGTTTATAATCAGACCACGCTGCCCCAGAGGGTTGTCGATCCTCACAGTACAAAAAAAAATATGTCTTGTTACTCTTAACCAGCCATTGTAGTTAAAAGCCAGTGATTTCGCCTCAGTATGAGTGAAAAAATTCAAAGTGCAGCAGCTGCAGCAGTTGGTCTTTGATGCTGTTGGGTTTGTGTTTGGTAGTTTAAACTCTGTTTTTATGATATTATCAAGACCAGTTACTATGTCTAACACGTTCTGAAAGCTTCTTTACATCCAAGTTGCTCTCATTCTTAGGGAGAAAAAAACATTTCCTTTGTTGTAGGCGCAGTTTAATGTGCATCTACCGTGTATTAGCAGAAAGCTTCTAATAAACTGTTGCCAGTTTGGGAACAACAGAGTCATTTCCAGTGCTTTTGGCAGTCAATGAGGATCAATGGCTGTTGCTTTTTATTAGCACCAGCAAAGTTGTAGGCTTGTACTTTGCTTAAAACAGTGTTTCCTCTGTGCTGCCTCTGTTTTCAGCTGCCTAATGGAGTCACTTACCACCCCAACACCCACCAGGACAGGCTGGGAAAACTCCAGGAGCACCTACGGATGCTTTCCGTGTTGTTCCGCAAGCTTCGCCTCGTCTACGACAAATGCAATGAGAACTGCGCCGGCATGGATCACATACCTCCAGAGGTGAGACGTTGACCAGCTCCGACAACATTTTCTCACATAAATGTGACTGGAATAGTACATGTGTCTGTGATTAGGTCTAAACTGTTATCAGCCGTTTTGGCCAGTTTGAAGACAGTTACTCATCAGTGAGTGTTTTTGCTGAACTCATCAGACGGACAGAAGTATTAGTCAGTGGCTGGATTGTGCTGATCTGGCGAATGAATTTGATGATTTCTACAAGTTGGCGTTAGAAAGTAGGACAGTGGCATATCCTGGTGAGTGGAGAAATAGCCGCTTTTTGTCATATGTGTGAGAGCTGTAGTAGAAAAAAATCTGTGCTTTTTTTGTGTGCGTCAGACACTGAAGGTGTGTGTTTTCCTTTATGCCTTGATCAGGAAAGCAGATATAGTCAACAGCGCTTGTGCCATGATGTTTATTTGATATAAACATCACCCAGGAAGTGTTTGCCAATCTATGGAAGCTAGCAGCACGTCCCAGCATTTATGCCTTAAGATAAGTGAGCTTGAGTAAATGTCATGTCTATCTTGGACACTTAACCTGTGGCCCCCACAGTAAAGTGTGAAGCATGTCTCCTGGTCCAGGCAGACTGATGAGTTAATGGGGCCACTAGCTGCATGGCTAACTAAGCTAATAGCTAACACTATCCACTATGTGCAGGCAGCCAAAAACAGCTACAGCAAAGAGTATTCTGAGCAGCAGTTAGCGGGCACTCAGTTGAAATGCTGCCCCTGATTTGTTTGAAGTGTCAGTCAACAAGTGGTGATTCTTAGACATTTCCTCTTCAAACGGAGTAAAAGGTAATAACACAGTAAAATATAGAGGCTAGAAATTAACAGTGTTGTGCAAGTTTCTCTGAAATGGTAATAAAATACTTATTACCGATTCCTCATAAAAGTAATACATTACTTAGCTTATTACTTTGTATCAAAAGTTACTAATTACGATACTTGTTACTTTACTATATTACTTGCGCAACCCAAACGACTTCCTAAAAAAGTGACGCACAACCAGTTTAGCCAGTTTCAAACACTTCTTCCACTTTATTGGAACAATCTCATTTTCTTGGCAACTACTTCAAATACTTGCTTAAGCATAGCAACACTATCAGGTAGGTAATTAGAACTTTAACACTAGGAACCGCTTAAATCGAATAAGCCTCTTGTAGAATATTGGCACATGTATCTCATTGTGCATGAGGACAAAAAAGACATCGCTTTGTAGTAACACAGTAATGCAGAATTATTTGGATCCCTTATTTTAGTAGTTACAGAGAAAAGTAATCAAATTACTGTAATGTGTTACTAAGTAATACATGACTTCCTAACCCTGGAAATCAGTACCTAAAAATTAAGGGGTTTCTTCCTTTTTGTGTTCCTTTCTTTACATTAAGATCATCACTTGCCCTTTTTAAAAATATTCTCTCCCATACAAAAAGCATTACTGGCTTTTAATGTAATTGTAATTTACTGAACACATGCTGTTTTGAAGCAATTTTCTGTTAAGGGTTTGAATGAATAATAGAAACAAGATAATTAACAAACAGCATCAGTAGCTAAAGGAAAAACCTGACAGGCAGTAATATGCAGGCTTAGCTCAAACAATCAGGCATGCAGAGAACATTGTTTTTCAGAGGTTATATTCAATTATTAACAATGTTTACTTTTTTTTTTTTAGACCCATTCACAGTACGATGACGTGCTCCCTGGTTTTCTTTTTTCTCCTGTGTTTTATGGTAGTTGTGCTGCTTTTTCTGCTGCTACTGATATGTTATCCTGCCTCTCTCAACCTCAAATCAAGTTTTGCCTTTATACATATTCTGCACAGCTACCTCTGCAATTAGGTCTTAGATGATGTGGCTGTACCTGCTGTGATGCAGCAGTGAAGCTACATTTTTAATTTGATGTTGATTGATTGAATCATCCAGATGCAAACACACGCTGCAGATGCTTGTCATGATTTTTTTTTTTTTCCAATTTGCATTCAGCCACTGCGTCATATAGCACAGCTTTCACACATACTGCCTGCTAAATAAGGAAGCTGTTAGTTTAGAGGAAGTAGGCCATACATACTGCCCCCAACCCCCCCACCCCCGTTACTCATACACACACACACACATGCACTCACTCAGACTAAACACACATCTTTACCCCGGGGGACGCTTATCTCGCTTACTCCCCCTTCAGGTCTGTCTTTTGTCCGCTCGCAGCAGATTCATTGGTCGCTTCAGGTGAGTCTCCAGAGTCTCTTTACCGCTGCTTACGATCACCATCCACCTTCAGGAGCAGCCACTTTAGCTCAGCTGCGCTCCATCCATCCCTGCCCGCACAGACACACAGCAGCACACATGCATGCATGCGCACAGTTGTGTCCAACACACTTAATACATACAACATAGACATGCATGCGGTGCACTGTAGCATTTCACAAATGCACACAAACACACACAAACTGGCTCACTGGGCATGCACTGTTGGAGGCTCCATGCTGGGCTACAGCTAGGCTATCCACCGCTGTTTGATTGGATTTATGACTGCGGCAGTCCCTTCCCAATTTCTACAGATTGGCTCGGAGCTAATCTCTCTCACCAGACTCCTACTGAGGATAAAGGAGGATGTGGGAGGAGACCAGTCTTAAATTGGAACAAATTTGCGATGGCTGCCACCGTGTACATTTTACACATTGAATAATACAGTTGCTTTGAAGCATTTCGAATGATCCATCCACTGGTTGTTCAAAATGACTCCAGTCCGCAGTTCCGCCCCTAAATCGACGTTAGCGGGGCTCACTTTGACATTTTCTTCGGCTGTAATGGTGTACACCCTCATTGAGTTATTACGCCAGCTAGCTATTTTTCTCCCTGTTATTTGCACCTTATTTAAATGGTTATTCGTTTCCCCTTGAGGCTGAGACGCAGTCCAGTGCTGACCAGCCAATAGTTCAGTCCACCGTGTTTGTCTGGGGCCGATGGTTGTTTACTTTGGCCCTGGCGTGCATGCCATTTATCATCTCAGACAATTCAGGTGCCTGCCTGACAGCCGCTCACTATTGGCTGCTCGAAACAGGAAGTGGAATCAATGACTCGGGCAGTGTGACCTCATAGCAGCCTAATTAGCAACAGACCCGTTTAATGAACAGCTGGACCAAATGCACACGTCAGCGCTTTGCTCTTTTCCTCTCCAGCTGTCGTTCGTTGCTGCACCATTGCAGCTTTTCTCTCCTTCCTTTTCCTCAGACTCTCAAGTTTTCTCATTCTTTGTGTATTTCTGTCCCTTTAAGTCATCTTTTTCCACCTTTCTTCTTCTTTTTCACTCTGATAGCTGCTCAGCGTTGGCTCTCTCCCTCCATTTCCTTCCTTCTTCCTCTCTTTTTTTAAATCTAATTGTACGTGTTGGCTTTGTTTTGCTCCCTTTCTCCTCAGCTTTCTTCTTCTGCATTTCCTCTGCTCCTCTTTCTGTGTTTTGGCCGGTCCTCTGTCATTTCCTGCACTGAACAAGCTATTTCATTTCCCTTATGCCCTGCTCGTTCACCCTGCTATTTCTTATTATTTAGTTTTTTTTTTTTCGGTGTTTCTTTTTTCCCCCTTTTCCTTAAGTCTCAGCACACAACCTGGAGAACTTCATTAGCCCATTCTTCTCTGTCAGGCAGGAAACCGCATCCATCTTTTGTGCATGAGGCAGGGGTTATGACTCACACAGGCTCACTCACACACACAAGCTGCATGGCTACACAAAGGCACACACACACACACACACACACAAACCATACACTCGCCATCCATCTTTCCCACCCTACTCAGCACATTTCATTTTTCCCCCAGAAGCTGCCAAAGTCTGCCCACTACCTTTAAAATTCGATATGTCATTGGCTTCGGTCTAAAATTATCTAGTGAAAAAACTTTCCTCTTTTCCTATTTAAAGTTTTTAGAGCCGGAGACAAGCTTATAGTTTGTCTGATATAATATCCAGCACATGTCCTTGCTGTCTTTTCCCCCTCCAACTTTCAGATTTTACAGTTTGGCACAGAGTTCGACATGGAAACTGACAGACGCACTGAAAGTTATCCAGATTTTTTCGTCTTCCTCAGCCTCTTTGTCTCTTTCTGTTTCTCTTATTCTCCCCTTTTGTCTGAATTTGGTCTTTCTTTACTTTATCTAACTGGAGCTTTTTCCTCCGTCTGATGTTTTTCCAATCGTCTCTCCTCCCTTTATATCTGTTTGTCTACGTTTCTCTCCATCCTCCTTTGTTTTTTTTTTCCCTTATTTCTTTCATGTCAGTCTTAACGTTTGCCGGCTCCAGCTCTATGTAAACATCAGTCAGTCATTGTCTCAAAATAAGCAGCTTACTCAAATTATAGCAACCACAGGGCCTCCACTCAAGCTTCACAACCTCAGTTCAAACGGTGCAGTCAGGCAAAGGAGTGTAAAGAACTTTGCATGATTTATATTAGCATCATGCCAAGTCATTATTGGACAGAGCTGTGTTTTCCCACCATATGACAGTTTTTATTGGCCTGTTCCGAGTTGTTTGGATTATCTCCTTCCTTATCTGTGTTTGTGATCTCGTCTGGTATAACAGTTTTTGTTTTGTCTTTTTCTGGATCAGGAACTCCTCGCTTGTAGTGTTATAAGAGGTGCGATCAAAAAGTTCCCAGACTGTTTCTGCTGCACACAAATGGAGGGCTGCACAGGAATGTGCATGTAGCGGTCGCAAGCAGTTACGTCTGTTATTAAGTATTCAAAGTTAAATAGCGCGATCATCATCAGCACCTGAGTTACAGATGGTTTTGCGACCCCAGGTATGCGCCCATTTGAGATTTTCTGGCTCCTGAGGAACTGTGTTCCTAACTGCGGTACTTTTAAGTTTCCTCTCACAACATCCCCGTCATCACTTCTCACCAACCCTGCTTGCTTTATTAGGATCCCTGGAACTTCCTTTTCGTTCCTTGAAATGACCATTTGTGTCCAGGTTGAAGCCTTGAACCTCAGTTTCAGGTTAATGGTTAAATTGCAACGCACGTGCAGCAGTGGTCACAAAAGCACGTGCGACCCAAGTGTCGATGATACTCAAGCGATGTTACTTGTAACACTTACTCATGAAAGCTGCGTGCATGACAGAAACAATCACAGAAATTTTTGACTGCACCCTGTAAAACGCTGCTCATTATCTTTGTAGGTTTAAAAAATGCCATTAAAAGTCAGATGATGTGGGGCGCCCTGGTTGCTCAGTTGGTAGAGTGGGCGCCCCATGTACAGAGGCTGTGTCCTCGCTGCAGCTACCTGTGTTCGATTCCACCCTGTGGCCCTTTGCTTTGCATGTCATTCCCAATCTCTTTCCCCCATTTCCTGTCCACTCGTCAGCTGTCCCTTCCAAAAATAAAAGGCACACAAGCCCAAAAAACATCATGTTATGTGTCTAAAACTTTATTTAAAACTTTTTTAAGAGTATAAAACTTCATAAGTGATAAGTCCTAGACATCCTTGGACTTCTAGACTGTCGCACAGACATTTGACTACATTCACACTATGTCTGACAAAATCTGCGTCCATTCAGTAGCTCTGAAGATCATCATCACTACTGCCATCAATCACACATTGTCTGCTGAAGACACTTTATGTCCTCGCTCTGCATTGTACCAGGAAGAGTGGCTTCTCAAACATTCACACGTTACTAGATTTGTGACTGCAGTAAGCACCCCTGCTCGCCTCCTCCCTGACGTGACCACTAGGGGGCAGTGTGACGTAAAGCAGCAGGCAGTGACCCTGTCAGCTCCCAGGATCGCCGCCTCGCCTGAAGGCTCTTGCACATCAACCTCACTGTAGTGTCAAGCAGACAAGGTCAAGCACACAGAACATTGAAAAATGAATTAATATCCCACTCGCTTTCTGTCTCCCTCTCTGCTCTGTCTCTCTCCACACTCGGAAGAGAGACGGGGGAGACTCAGCCTGTGTTCCAGAGCAGCTTACACACAATCCACATTTTCACCACTTCATGGGAATAAGATTATGAGACCGCACAGGGATATCTTGAGTGTAGGGCAGCACTCCTGGGCTGAGATTCCCTGAATGCACATAATTCTGACCTATAACTGCACTCAGCAGGTATATAAGAGAAATGTGAGGATGCAGCACAGTGGTTTTAAAGTGTATGAACGGAGGACAGAGTAAGAGGATAGAAGAACAAGAGGAAAGTGCTTCAGGGAAAGAGAGTTTTATTCCAGAGCTACTCTTGAAACACCTGATTTGCTCTAGTGTGTGTTAACCTTGAGGCAGTCTGAATCAGTTTAATATGTCAGCATGTTGGAGGTGATCCTCTTACAGTTGTCTTGCTTACAGTGAGTAATATAGCCACGTTTATTGTTTGCTGTCCCTTCCAGCAACTGATACCTTTTGTGGAGGATGACAGCTCAAAACACGAGGATCGCTCGGCTGCACAGAGCCGCCCTGCCACCGACGAGAGGAGAGAAATCCTGGAGGTCAACAAGGTATTGTGTTCTGAATCTCAATGGCGCAACACTGTTTGGGTTACAGGGTTGGTTCCCAGCCGGCGGGAATGAAATGAGAAGGTGGGGCTAATAAAAGAAAATTAAAAAAAGGATCACTAACTAATATCAGGAAACTTAATCAAGGCTTAACATGATGTTATTTCAGATCCGTAAAGTTTCAGCTCACCTCTGAGATCCGTGAGCCTCCAGACATTTTAAATCTCATCCGCCTGAGCTGGAGGGAAAACATTATCATCTTAAAGATCGGAAATAATAATTAGGTATGAAATTCATTACCGAGCAGCAATTTTACTCACATCGTTAACCTGAAGCTTTATTAGCCGACTCTCTTTTATTTGGATTGCAACCATCCAGGTTGACGAGATTTGTACAAAACAAAATTAAGAGGCCACGCTAGATAAACTTTATTATCTGCTGATGAAGTTTGTGTGTTTAAAGGGGACAATGTGCTGGTGGAAAATGCTATTATATAGTTTGTTTTAGAAATCAGAAGAGTAGATTACTTTAAGCTTCATGTAAAATTCCTGTCACTTTCCTGACATTGGGAAACTTTGAAAAATGATCACACCATGATTGCAAAAGATGTTTTCTGAAGTCTGTAGAATTAGATGTGTTGGCCTGGACAACTCTGCAGTACCACTTTATTTAAATTAAAATGGAATTTTACACACGTGTTTCTCCTTTAACATAATAAAAAAAATAAGTAGAGTAGGCATCATTGCAATTTTGATTACAGTTTTATTAATTGTACAGTCCTACTACGGATCACAAAATGGTATGTATGAATGATTATGTTGACAGTATGCATTAGGTATGCCACAATTAATAATCATATCGAACCATACGGTACGCCATCCACGGTTCAATACGCACTTTTGAAATTGTGGTATTTCAGTTTTGCATAAAGTGTTATGTAACTCTCAATGTATTTCTCCCTGAACTGGCTCTGCCAGAGCTTCAGAGCAGCCCGTGAACGCACCATGTGTCCACGCCTCCCAGCAGACTGCAGTCAGTCGTTTCACACAACGAGCAGAGTTCAGGAGCTGAGTTTGAGGAACCAGGCTTTTCTTTAAAGGGCATCTCCAGTCATAATCATTGTTTGCCTCATAAATCAAGTCACCTAGGATCAGTTCGTCTCATACCATCCGCACACCAAACTGCAGCGTGTGGACGTTTATATTCAGTTTTGTTCAAGAATACAGTGCTGAGTAAAAGTGCACGTATGAGCACCG
>JAQLOL010000008.1:6743219-6758279 GCA_029783665.1 Naso thynnoides | reverse complement strand
ACACACACACACACACACACACATATACATTTTCTTCAAGTATGGACAACAAAATAGGGCTGTTAACTGGACGTATGACAGGGTAACACAGACTGGCTGAGGCTGCACTTTATGGAACAAATTGGGACTTTGGCAATATCAGCCCAGAAGAAGACGCGAAACCATAGAAGAAAAACATGGGAAAACAAATAAAGACAAGAGAGAGAGAAACAGAGGCTGTGACGGAGGGTGCTGGTGATGACAATGTGGGTGATGGCAGAAAATATTCTGTCTACCTCCTTATTCTGCATTTCAATCAGCATTAAGACTGAATTAATAAAGAGCTGATATATCTATTTGTAGGTACTAGCTTAGTAGAAGGTCAACGCCTGTAGAGACAAATCAATATATTCTATTTAATCAAATTCTGTACATCTGTAACTTGCAGATTTCTTGTATTAGAACTGCCTGAAGTCATACTTTTAAAAAGTTTTTGTATGGCTCCTTAAAGACACACACTGTGGCTAAAATTTTCTTCTTATTATATTCAACTTCTTTTTTTATTTGATGTAACACGTAAACTCATCAATGTTCTGCTCTGACTGGACTTGACATGTCATCAAAATGCCTTGTTAAGGATTCTGCTGAACTATAAATCATGCTGTACTTTTTAAAAAAGATGCCATTTTGTGGTTTATTTGGCGGGTTGCGGGGAATTCATTTGTGGATCTGGCTCATAGACTGTATATCAGACATCTTAGAATCACTCCCAAGAAACATCACAAAAAAATTAAGACTAAACCAGCACTGAAAACACTCCTTCAGGGGCGCCCGGTGGCTTGGTTGGTAGAGCAGGCGCCCCACATACAGAGGCTTTGTCCTTGACGCAGCAACCACGGGTTTGATTCCACCTCTGGCCCTTTGCTTTATGTCATTCCCCCTCTCTCTGCCCTGTTTCCTGTCCACTCTTCAGCTGTCCTGTCTGAGAAATAAAGGCCCAAAAAGCCCCAAAAATATCTTTAAAAAACAAACTCCTTCATGAGTCATGCTGCAGACATTTTCATGACGCTTTGTCTGTAGTTCTGACTATTAAAAATTAAACAGTAATTAAACAGTAGTATAATTTTAAATGCAGTAAAAAACAGCAACTTTTATGTTTATTGGTTAATGCAGTAGGCAGCTGAGATATAAATGCAAGAATATGATGCCAAAAGTAATTTTAGAGCTCAATTCTTGTAATATTAGTTGAATTGAGAATTATGTTGAGTCTGATGAACATACATTATAGTTGGGCCCGAGTGATGTATCAGTTTGCCGTTATTATCAGACATTATTGGCCTATTGCAGATATATGCGCTGATATAAAAACCTGTATTTTAAACCTAGAAAATGCTTGGACTACTGATTTAAAATGTTGTCATTACGGGCTCGACATTAACGCTTGCCTGCTTGCCCAGGGGCAAGTAAATGCTGTGTTCGGGCAAGTTTAATGTGAAATGTATTTGCCTGTTCGGGCAAGTGTAAACAAAATGTATCACATGATATAAATATATCGCAGAAGTGGACTTTGCTACAGCTGTGCTGCCTGTGTTGTCTTGTCCTTTTCAGCAGGAGACGACTGGGGACAAAAGGGATTATTGTGATGAAAATGTGTTATGTCACTCACGTACTAAGTGACTGCGCCGACTGGATCGTCTTTCATCTTATGTTCCTTATAAAAATCTGCTGGGTGACAGGTGGAAGAGGATTTTAATTTAAAAAACTCATCAGCACGGCTGTGGGCTGATTCCCGGGATAATTAACATTACAGAAAATATTCACAGCTGTGGCTTTTCTCTTGTTGCTGCTGCTGAGTTTTTTTGGCATGGTGGGGTCAATCAGTAAACATAATGTTACCATTTCGGACAAATAAGTTTTACTATGGGGCAAGTAAAACATATTTTGGGCAAGTAGCTTAAAAGCTGTATCTCTCTACCTCAAGCCCATTTCATATTGATCAGATCCGAGTACATCAAAATAAATAAATTCCAAGACATCACATACTATACACCTATACATCGGGGAGAGCATAATTAAAGGAAGAACTATTAAATATATTACCTGCAAAGTAAATAAATTTGACCAATATCTGCAGCTGTTTGTGAATTTGATGCATGGCTGGAGAAATTGTTGATCGAGACAGATCCAAAGCGGCGTGTTCTCCTCTGTTGCTGTGCAGCTGCCAGTGATTTGGTTTATTCAGTTAGAGAGAAAGTACACTTTCATCTATCACAAGGACCATCAAACAATTATTTCAATAAGCTTAAAGTCATTGTAAATCTCTCATCCTGTTTGTGTGTTTTTGTGCCTGAACGCCATCTCCTGGCAACAACTAACAAGTTAGTAAAGCTGATCAAATGAGTTCACTCCGGGTTCGATAAAAATGTAACCAAAACTGTGTCACTCTGAGAATTTATGGCCCGTTGAGTGATTTGGGTGGCCCAACATCATCTTGGAGGAGCTTGTGGTCTCTGTTCACGATTTCTATTTTTGCCCACACACTTGAAACAGAACAGACAGAGGACTCAGTAAGAGAGAGAAAGATGAAGTCACAAAGGACCTCATTCAATACAAACATGAAACATGAGTCAAAATCTGAGCACATCTGCGCGCACACTCATCTGGCTACACTGTCAGGTCACAAATATGCATGAGAAGATCGGATGTTGGTGCGTTTAATAATTCAGAGCCAAGCCGGGGTCATATCTAAGATGTGTTATGAGGTTGTTGTCCTCAGGGAGACGCAGAAGGACAGATGCAGCAAGAGGGCTTTCAGCAGAATAAAAAAATCAATGCTCTGAGTAGTGACTAATAAACCCCTCCTCAGTGGTCTAATACAGGGTTGGTTATTATATCTCTGAGGGCAGCGCAACATTGAGGGACTATTATTACTGTACAAATGGAGTGTGTTGTCATTTAGCCAAGGCAGAGGTCAGGGGCTGAGTACTCGTCCATTTACACTCTTGCAAATGATGAAGTGAATAAAAAGGTGCGGGGGTTACGCTCTGATGTTTACAGATTGTGCCCAAAAACAAGCACACACAAACACAAACCAGCTGTCCAAGTCAGCAGACCTTCTTTTGCCATGCAGTGAAGTTTCATTTCTGTTTTTTGTAAGGGATTAAATCCAATTTATTTATTTTTTTTTGGTGAATTTGCCTTTTTTAGTCTTACACAACGTATGGAAGTGAGGATGGCGACCCTGTAGTTTGGTGACGACATTGTATCTTTGTCTCTTGAGTTACAGTAAAAATTATTTTCATGAGAAAATGGAATCATGATTTTCAGATTAATATGTACCGACCTGGTGGAGGACACGACCGCTCCTCTTCAGTTAAGCCAAAACATCTTGATCGCCCCCTGGTGTGTGCTTGCAGTATAAGTCGTAAATCCTCCCCCTTCATGTTAGCAGATTGGACAAAGTACACGTCAAATCTTTTCAAAAGATGTTTTCTAGATCTTTTCACTCTAGTGTATTTTCACATATTTACTTTTCTTATAATTTAAGTTTTAATTTGTTTTTCTTTCATGCTAAAAAGCAGGGGTGAAACATTATTTGATACTCGCCATTCTCGCGAGTCACGCTAATGCTCGTCGTCTTGTTTGAGTGGTTGCAGAAGCTGTATGAGCTGACTCACACGATACAGGTGTTATGCAACACCTTTGACTTGAAAAGTAAAACAAGATGTTTGTTGTATTTGGTTGGACTGGCTTATTCCAAACTAAAACTCAGCTGTACTGATGCTCATGCAATAGTAATACCCAATTTTTTATATATATATATATATATATTTAAGAGAGAGAGCATTTAAAGACATTTTATGTGTATAAACTTTTTTAAAAAAGGTATCAGAACTGATTTATCTTAGATTTTTATTTTTTTTATTTTTTTAAATATTCAAGAGTTTTCTATTTCACATGGATATTTAAATCGCATGTGCACTTTATAAAAGGAATGCAGGTTTTATAAATTGCATGCCCATTTTTGGTAAAACGTGCGCATGTTTTATAATTCGCATGTGCGTTTCAATAAAATGGGCGCGTGAATAAAAGGCGTGTGCAATTTATGTGTGTGTGAAATAGAAAACGCGCCTGTGCGTTTTTTTAGAAGATAAATGCATCCGCGTCACCTCCTAGGATCATATTGACTCCTAAAAGCTGGCAGCAGTAAAACAGCTTCTCTCCCTGCGGACGGCCGGTATGGGAATGCAGGTTGAGAAACTGTTTTGAAAAAAAAATATATCCTTAATTTATGTATATTTGACACTGATAATCCTCCGTAACTTCTGAAGTCTAAAATATCAGTTTTACCCTCAAAAATCACAGATTAGTTACGCTCCTAAAAAGACTTTGTATACAAGATTAATATTACCAGACACTCAGTGTTCATTTTTAGTTCTTGACAAGAGGAATGGTATGTTTGACACCAAAAACTAACAAAACAAAGTCATCACAAAAAAAAAATCACAAAGAACATATTTAAACCCAGCCTGTTTAAAAAAAAGGCACAGGGAGATGCAGTTATCATCAAATATGAGTTTATTTTTTTATAAATCATTCTTACAAAATTGGCATTTATCTATTTCATTTGTGACCTCTATAAAAGTCTTCTGTTAATTACAAGGTAGGAGGGAGGAGAAGGCATCGGGACAACTGGGCTTGACCGAGTCCTTACAGATTAACAGACTGCTAATGTGGTACAGCCAATCACTGATAAATAAGCCCAAACAGGAAGTGGTCATACGTTGTCGCCTTAGCAACAGTGTCCAAACACAAAGATGAAAACAGGGTGTTATAACAAAACAATGGAAGCTTTGACTCATCCAGTGTATGAAGGCAGGGCTGCTGCGGCTCTGCGTGTGCTGCTGTTGCTGCCCGTCTTCTGGAACAAACAAGTCGAGGACAGACAGTGCTCGGCATGTCGAGAACTCACATGTTGATAAAAAGGCACAAATCAAGAACAGACTACTTTCCAGCACACACGCCGCCGTCTCTATAAACACGAACCACCTGGCACATTTTGGGTAAACCTTCATCCATCTGTTCGGAGCGCACAATGATAACTTGCATAAAAGTTCTCCCTGATGAAAACGACAGGCGCCACAGAGGCATTTTTAGTGGATGCAGAGGTTTTCCTGGTGGCCTAAATCCCATCTATCCCACTCTTGACTGAGCTCTGATTCACTGTGCCGCACGCCAACTGAAAGACGGAGCCATCTCTGTCTTTCCAAGTTATCTGACCTGAATACAAGCTTTGAAATAGTCAATTTAAGCTCGACTGCGTTGTAGCCTCAGACCCATTATTGTACTGCATGGGGAGAAGATGTTGCATTAGAATCTGAAAATGTTTCCATCTGGTACGGGGGACCCAGCTGCTTATTATTTTCCATGTTTCAGTTGGCGTAGTCTTTATTGGGACTTTGCAATTTGACTCCCGCGGAGAGCCAAGATGGAACGGCCCAATCCAATTCTAGATCACTGGTGTGTGCAATCTTTTAGAGATAAAACTCCACGACGACAACTCCGAAAATGTTATATCTCTCTCTCTGGGATTTCTGTGTGAGCCATGGCGTGATATATGTTCCTCTGGAAAACCAGTGCAGACTTAAACATGATATGAGCTGTATGTTGGCAACTTTGTGGATTAACGTGCACAGCGTGAAGAAAATCAACATAATAAATACCATTAACTCCCCTCAGCGATGCAGGATCAGTCTTTTGTTCTCGCCACGTCATCTCAAATCGTACGCGGCCTTTTTTTTTTCCTCTTAATCTTTTCAAAAATAAATATTTGCCTATGTACAGTGATGAGAATCGAGTGGATTTGAAATGGGTGGAGTTTTTATTTGTGAAACATCTGCAAAGCTGGAGGAGGGGCACGGTTCTCTGGAGACGATCGACAACGGTGATTCAAATGATCAGACATAAAAGGCTTGATAAGGATTCGAGTAATGTGGTTCTCTGAAGGTGAAAAAGGGACCAGATGCAGAAACAGCAAGGAGGATTTTTCCCCCCCAGAGCTGTGAGCTGTCAAACAGACCATAAATCTCCCCTGGCAAACAAATGACACTCCAAGCTTTTAGTCCCCAGAATGTAAATACAAACATAATATTCCAAACAATGATGCAAAGGAATAAAAAAAAAAACAAAACAAAACATGAGAGTCCTGCTGGATGTGATGTGATAAGTTGAAACAGAGCTTTGGATATGACACTTCATAGCCTGAACGTTGACGCTGTAAAGGCTTTACGATACACGAACATAACATAAACGAGCACGAAATGAAAACAAATCGATGAAAAGAACCTCAAAGTAAAACAGTAATTGAATGCATGATTGATACTGACGCTGCTGCTGATGACAGCTACTGATTAACACACTGAACAGCTTTGGCTGAGACATTATGCTGAATGCCTGACTGACAGAAAGGCCACTAAAAGCATGCTGCTTTCATTCAAGTGTTTGGGAACTGAATGTGAGAGTGGACTGCCTGGGCTCTGGGCCACATGCCGCATGCAGATCTAATGACAGCACGTAGCAGCTACGCTACCAGACAGCCGTTTTCTCTTTGAAATGATCAATTAGGGGGGAGATAGCTTTATCATTTCAGCATTTCGATCAGGTTGGCTAATACCAGTAAGGTAATTTAAGGTGCAAAATGTCAGGCGGGTCGCTGCGAGCAGCTGTTAGAAGTAACCGACACGCAGGGGGGTGTGTTAGCTAGCATTAGCATCGGGTCGTGTGTGTGGGTCACTGCTTTCACAACACAATGGTCCGTAATGTGAGAGCGTTTCATCCACGGCTTGTCCCCCGGGAATATAACAGCACTCCGAATGAAATAGTTGCACCTAATTGAAGCCAAAACGTATCTCTGCCTGACAAATGGAGGAGAAAACCTTTCGTCAATTTAATGGCTCCCAGGTCTTCTCATATGTCACGGGGAAATATATGGTGGCAGGGGAGCCACATCCGAGTGATGACTGTAATATTTTAACAGGAGAGCATCTCGGCATCTCAACCTGATGTAGGCAACGTGATGTGCAATAAACAATTTTAAAGGCAGACCCTGATGTCAGAATGGCACGGATGCACTCAGCATTCAAAATCTCCCCACAAGCACTCCTGTGAAATGATGCTGGTCACTAAAGACCTGCTACGGTTTGAAATCTTGCTCCGTTTCTCCCTGCGAGGAGGAGGAGGAGGAGGAGGAGGAGGAGGAGGAGGAGGAGGAGGCGGCTGCTCTGAGGCCTTGCAGGGAGAAATTAAATGGGCGAAACGAGTTTGGGTTAGAATGCAACGTTCTGCTCCATTTCATCCAGAAATGTTCATTTCGCTCATTCCAACGGAAGCAAAATCTACTCCGCTTGAGCTTATAGTTGGATGAGCCAACTTTGCAAGGCTCACACACACAAACACACACACACACATACACACACACTCACACACATAAGAGTGGAAGTACAGAGAGTTTGAAGAGGGAAATAAAAGATGATGAAAGTAAGTGGGAAAAAAGATGAGAAAAGTACAACTGCCTTTGGTGAGTATGAGAGGCAAATGGGATATGAAATGTTATGTTTTTCTAACTTTGTGATAACAGGGAGGCAGATATATTGTAGGAGCCATATCAGCACATCAAGGGAGAAGCAAGGATAGGACAGATAAGATGCTTCAGACTTCAGGCTCAAGAATTTGTGCTGATAGCTGAGAATTTCAGGATATAATGGCTGCTTTGCTATAAAAACCTCATCAGGCCACTGCGATAACAGGTTGGATTCTGCTGTTAACCTTTTCAGCCTCGACAACAAAAATATTAAACTAATGACACTCTGATTTGAAACCTGTCAGAGCAGAGAAAGGGTCAACAGTGATATCTAAGTGCTGATTTGTAAAGAAATTAAATCAATCTGAGAACAGATTTCCTGGGCTGTAAAGCAGAGGTTTGGTAGTGAGTCCAGTATAACGTCCTGATGCAGACTGGGAAGGGTTGCTAGGGGCGACCACTAGGATTTATGGTGGGTGGGGTTGCCAGCGTTGCGATCATGGACACCTTCCCTCTTCTACCGTCCTGCACATGTGCCGAGCGAGCAGGAAAGTCAATGTCGTCCTTGTTCATGTTGTACAAAAAAATATTCTATCCAAGAGTTCTCGTCGTCAGTAGTGCGTGCTGCGTGTTTGCACATTTGCAGAACATACAGCACTGTTTGGCATGTCCATCAGTTTGTGTACTCCTCTTTGTCTGTCTGTGTTTGCACTTTTTGTTTGTGTTTTTCATATCCAAACGCCATCTGCTTGTTTCCCGTTCATCCTGCGTCAAGTCCTGGCAGCAGCAGCAGCGCTGTGGTCATTGGCAATGTGCTGAGTGGAAGACAGAGCTGTGTCGCTCCCTGTCCATCCTGCTGTCGTCCTACTACTCTTTCTACTCTCCACTGAGTCCCTCTCTCGCACCTCCCCCTGCGTGGGGTCTCCCCCCAGGGGGCGCCGGTCCTGTCAGAGCCTCTCTATGTCCCTGTATTTCTTGCGGAGGATGGAGACCTGGTCCTTGAACAGGACGGGGTCCAGTCTCATCTGGGAGTGGACCAGCGGCATGGCGCCAAACCAGCTGGCGAACTTGTTCATGCAGGTTTGCCGCTGGGCAAAGTGGTCCGGATCGGCCCAGCGAGAAGCTCTCGACGACTGGTGGGAATGAGGGAGAGAAGACAAAAAGATCTATATTAAAGTCATATTACAAGTGATTTCAATCCCTTTGATTCAGCGTAATGAAAAAGTGTTTCTTTAGATTGGAAGGAAAATAAACATGCTGTTGATATTACAAACTGGTGTGTTCCAAATGTTTAAAAATGCAAAGCTACGTGTTTGGAATAAGTAGCTAAAAGTGATGGAAAAACTGTTGAATGAATCAGCCAAAAATAATAAATAGTTAAATTAATTTGCTAGAGAAGATAAACAGCTAAAAGTTATGAAAAAAAAACATTGAAAAATAATTTGCTAAATGTACTTAATAAAAATTTTAAATATTGAGCTGTAGATGAGGGATAAACAGTTAGAATAATATACAGTGAAGCAGTGAATAAACATGTTTATGAACTTAAACTTTGAATAATTTGCTAAATCTGATGTGTACACAGCTGACGTATTTGTCTAAAAATGATACAGTAATAGTTGGAATTGGTTAATAAACAGCTGGAATACATACCGAGTAAATGAACTCCAAGTAACTGACAAACATTTTAAAACAACTTAAATCACTGTAAACGTTGACAATTCAATTGTTTGATCAGATACTGTAGCAACGTTAACTTTGTTTCGCTACGTCGACTTAAAAAAAATAAAGTGAAATAAACCTATGTCAAACAGAAGAGGTGCTGATGAAGGAATTCTCGTATGAGCTGCTGAATATTTATTACCCATTTGCTCTGTCAAATCTGCAGACGGTTTATCATTATTAATTTGTGTATTATTTGTGTATGTTTATACTAAGTGTATGTTTTCATATTGTGCTCTTAAAAGTTGTTTTCTCTCATGTCGTCTTATTTTTTCCAATCTCAGGAGGAGCCGTTGTAATGTGGTTGTTTCGTTGTCTGCAGCAGCATATCGACAAAGAATCTTAAATCTTAGTCAGGTGTGAGGAAATTCTGCATTAAAACACAGCTTTAGATTATTGGAAAGAGTCTTGCTCCATAAAAAGGGCAACAGGAATCATCAGTATTCTTTCATTCAGTCATAGTAACAACTTCAGACACAGCGACAAGAGAAAACTATAAATGAACGGAGACTTACATTAGTGTTTCTCAATAAATTATTGGCTGGATCATGCTCTATATTTGGGAGCCAGGAGCCCGACTAGAAGCTCTGACATGGGGCATAAAAAAAGGGACACGACTCCTTTCTGTGCTTTTGTCTCTCGGCTGTAAGTGACTAGTCCTGTTTACCCCTGGGTCGCACTGAAGGATTTCAAGAGAATAATTCATGTTGCTCATGAAGCAGCAAGAGTTTGCCCCAGCTGAACGGCGGCGGCACACACGACAGGAAGAAAACAACACTGACATCAGCATGAATCACCATTTATAAAAGGGAGGACGAAATCAAAGTGGATTGTGTGAGTCTGATTCAAATCCAAGGTTGTTAGATTGTTACTAATCAAATCAAATCCTGTCATTAGTTTCACTTTAAGATGAGCCAATTCTCTCAATTGGCAGATATCTTACTTTGGAATATCAGCACTAACAAAGTCTAATTAAAGTATCCATAATAGATAAACAAATGAGACGGATCTACATAGTTATACAAAGGGCTTCCAAACTCTCTCACCTGTCCCATCATGGTCTCCTTGTACTGTTTCTTCTGTGTGACCTTGATGGGTGGGAGCTTGGTGACAGCAGAGACCAGGAAGTTCATCAGGATGTCCTCACAGTTGGCCAGCTGGTCCACCATGCTCTTCAGACTCGTGGGTAAGTAGTTGGTGTACAGGTGATGATAATACCTGCAAGAGACGACGGAGGTGAGTCAGATTAAAAAGAGAGGACTGCTCTGTTTGTGCCGGTCATTCTGTCTTTTGCCACGTGTCCTTTGTGAAAAGCTGAGAACACTTCTGCAAAAACGTTTGTTAAAGCAACTATTGTTCAAACAGTGTATCAATAACAATAAGAGCCCAGATGACATTTTGGGGCTGGTGATGTGTGGATATTAGATGGATATTTTTATAGATGTGGATATTTTTGGAGCCAGTGGCAATACAGATATTAAGGAACAAGAAAATTCCAATATCTAATATATCGGCCATTATTACAGACTGACGAAATGTAGTACTTTCGTCACACTGTACTTCTCTTATTGGTTAATAAATAACGGCCTGTCCTCTGCTGGACAAACTAGACAACAACACTATTTAGAATCACTAGTTCAAGCATTTTTACTGGTCTTAAATAACAATTTTTATATCGGAGCACATAGCAGAATATATATATCGATATATCTGCAGTAGACCAGTATCAGCTGTTAATATCGGCAAACTAATATATCAGTCGGGCTCTAATAACAATGTGAAAGTGTGAAAAGAGTCGCCGGTGGTGATGAACCCACAGAGAATCATCACCTGAATCTGCAGCTCATCTCAGACTAATGAAGCTTCATAGTAATTTCAGCTCATTGTTTAGCTGTCTGACCCATAATTTACTTCTCTGGTTCAGTCTCACTGCTCTCATAGTGCAGTTTTCGGCAGCAGCAGGCAGCTGTTTTCAGTGAAAAAAAGCTTTAAACACCAACTCCCACCCACCGAACATTACTTGCTCGGCACCAAACAGCAGAAGCATAGTGGAGCACTAAGCAGCTAAAGAGGCAGATATTTCCCTCAGGAGTTGGAAGAGACCAAAAATAGAGTTACAAGCAGAGTGAGTATTGCACTTCACTCATCACGAGGACAAAACAAGATTCCAAACTAATGATAATGTTGCTCTGTGTAGGTTGGAGGTGTAAAGAAACAACCTCATGCTAACAATCATCTTGAAAGGTGGTGGTATGGCCACTTGTTTCCGCTGCCCCCAAGTGGCCAACGTGAATGCATACATGTAGCCCAGGGTTTTAAATAAATGTCACCTGTACTGAAAACTAACACAGAGCTAAAACTAAAAATCAAAAAGTGACAGCTTTTGAAAATTAGGACCCCACCAATGGGGGATTATTGGGGCTGATACCGACGATGCGGAGCAAGAAAATTACGATATTCAATAAATCAGCTGATATTATGCAACATTAACTGAATGTGGTTTTCTAATACTTGTGACAGAGATATGTAACAGAGGCAGGATATCTTACATTTTAGCAAACTTTATGCCAAACATTAGTGCACTGAACAGTAAACACTTACTATTAATTAAATAACAGGCTGCCCTCTGCAGGACAAACTATGTAACTACACCATTTTGTATCACAAGTTCAAGAATTTTTTACAAAATATCTGCGATACGCCAATACCAGTATTGATAGTATCTGCAAACCATTATTAAAGTTGGGCCATATTTAAAATGAAGCAAAATAAATGGGAATCAAAATCATGGTTCTAATAAATGTCATAAATTTCTTTTACTTTTTGCTCTAGTCTTTCCGATTGCCCACATTAAAAATGTCTACAGGTTTGCCAGCATTTATTCTAAACTGTGTTTGTGCGAGTTAGCCCACAAACTTTTGAACAGTTGTTGAAGTAATGCCTTAAAAACATCACCGTATAAGTGAACGATCCAACATTTCAGACCTTTAAAGAACTTAAATGGATCAAAAAATTTGAAGTTCCAGGTTGAAGCCTTTAAGCAGAACTTTGCATTTGTCAACAGACTGATTGCTCAAGTTCCTGGACGAACTGAATGACTGACTCACTCAAAGAGATTAAGCATTTGGCTGCAGTGATTTGCTGACTTCAGCTTAATGGACTGCTCCCATCACAGCTGAGTGAAGTCACATTAAAGCTGACAGGGCTGTAGCATGACTAAACGCAGCAACTACGGAACGACGTGTAGCAGACAAATTGACATTTTTTGGATTAAACATACTCTGTGTCAAAACACTGGTTACCCGAGGCTGTGCTACGCTGAACATCACACCTACTTTTACAATCTACAGATCACTGCATCAAAGCTCTGTATCAAAAGAAAGACAACTGAACACTGGAGAGCAGAGCGGAGCAAAGCTGTGATCCCCGTATAACACAAGGGGAACAGAACAAGAGTAAGGAGCATGAAAGAAAACAGCGGAGGAGCAGCAGAGAGCTGCCACACATGGAGGTAAACAGTTCTCCTTTGGAGATTAGAAGATAGAAATGTTAAGTGTGTACTGCACCTGTGGTAGATGGCGGCCCCAGTCAGCACCATCGAATAATCGTTGGTCCATTTGGACGTGTAGCCCCAGCGCTCCTTGTTGCTGTCCCAGAAGTGGCTGCGAGCAGGATAACCGACGATCCGCTCCGGAAAACTCTGCCAGACCGTGAAGGCAAAGTCCACCTGCACACACACACACACACACAGAAACACAGATTTAAACACACAGTACCACAATGAAGATCACTGATTATATGAACAACAGGTAATATTTCTTAATAATTTACCCAGTGTTATTTGAGTATTAATGCTTCAATATGTGGTTGATACTGACTTTTGGGTTGCCAGGTTGTGAAACATCCCTTTGAATAGTGCTTATCCTTCTTTAGAAGGACACTTGATTGATCTTTTCAGATGGTTCTTAACAAAAACTGCAAAATCATGTTAGCTTAATTTTAGCTAGCTAGTCTACTTTTGACAGTTTTAACTGTTTATCATTACTTAAGCTTAATGTTTAAACCCTTTACCTGTTAATTCTAGCCATGTTACATTGATTCGTCGGCTTTATTCTGGATAACTGTAATCAATACTTTTAACCAACAACTTCAACTGATTATGGATGACTTTTAGCTATTTATTCCAACTGCTAATTGGTTTCTTTAGCTAACATAAACATTTTTAACTGCTTATCAGTAATTTTTAGCTAAGTATTTCAAACATATACACATTACTTTGAACTATTCCACATTTATCTATTTCCTTTCTTTAGCTAGCTGTTTTAACCATGATGATATCACCTTTAGCTAACACTTTAAATTTGATTAATCACTTTCGTTTATTTATGTATTTCCATCAGTGATTATATATGGCCTTTAGCTTTTTACTGTTTTTAACTTTTCTACTCACTTGCATGATATTCAAACACTCTCAACACAGGACGCTCAGCTAGTAAAATATGTAGATATGTTTTTTATTCAAATGATAATATCTACTTTTTAAAAATCTTTACTTTATAGGTGAGCTGCTACACAATGTCTTGATGATCTTCCAGCAACTGCAAAAGTGAATACTGCTCAAACAGACCACTTGTGTTCTGAAAAAACCTGCAGAGTAGCCTAATAAGAAAATCAATTTATAAACATAACATTTATGACTCTAGACTTGACGGCTCCGTAGGAAGTGTGAAAATCAAAAGCATCTATTAATGTTACAGCTGTATTATAGCCAAACAGTGAGGCTAAATATCAGCCAGATGGATTTTTTCAATACCTGGCAACACAAATGTTCCTCTTATTGATGATTTCTATGTTGGAAACAGAGAGCTAGTTGGATAATAATTTATGAACCATTAATAAATTAATTTTTACAACACAATCAGAAAAAAGCAAACACAAGACAAAACTGGAGGCAGAGTTTTTCTGAAAGGTATTCATTTTTTCCATTTCAAACATGAAATACTTCCTTTGAAATGTTCATTTTTCAAAGTTGAACATCTACTAACAAGTATATATATAGTAAAAGAATAAAGACAGGATGGAAGAAAGCGACGACAGGGAGAACAAACAAAGGAAGTGTGCACTCAAACCCGGCACAGAGAAAATACAACAGAGGCAAAACCTCATCAAACACAAAGAAGTATTTCCTCAGCAGCTGCCTGCAGCCAACTTCTGTGGCGGCGATTAAATCAAATAATTAGACGAAAAACATCAAAAGGCCTTGGCAGATCCACAAACAGCTCGCACTACATAACAACACATATTACCACACCATACTACACTGAAAGTGTGCATACATTAATGAATACTTGCGTTAAAATCCATCATGAAACACACATCATTTTTTATATTCTCTTCCTGCCAGGATTTGTGCATACAAACGGGTTGCACAGGAAAGACGAAGAGCTCTGACTTTCTTTTGCAAGTTGCACTGTAAAAAAGTTGAAAAATCCAGGAAGAACTGGATGTAAGTTTATATTTCACTGTGAAAAAAAAGAAAAAGAAAGAAAAAACGGTCGAACAAATTGTGGAAGAAGAAGAACAAACAAGGATTTTGTTCTTGTGAGAGGCCAAAAATTAGAAAACACCACTCCTGTCAGGACTGGAAGAGTGACTAGATGTGGAGACTGTTCAGAAATCTGTGATGGTATTTCTGCCTAAATTTCTTTTTTAACTTGTAAAACTGGCAGTAAAACTTTGGGAAATTTTTGTGTTCCTGCTTCAACTGTCTTCGTGGGAGA
>JAQLOL010000008.1:6715396-6727385 GCA_029783665.1 Naso thynnoides | reverse complement strand
CACACACACACACACACACACACACACACACACACACACACACATACATACACAAACACACACACAGATGGAGAATGAGCACTGTTGGAAAATGTGATTGCAAAGCAGCCGTGTGAGCCACAAATGTGGCGCAATTTAGGGGATTCACAAGGTGGAGATCAGCGGGGATGCTGCAGTGAATACACACACAGACACAGACACACACACACAGACACACAGACACACACACACAATTGAATGGATTTGTTACCTGTGCACAATACTGGGACTTGGCCACAGCAACCAGCAGCTTGAGAATGGGCTGGGACTGGGAGACCAGCGGGGAGACAGCATGGATGACCGCAGTGAACTTTGGGTACGGTTTAATACCTGAAACACAACAGAGAGATGGTCACTTCTTAATGCTGTTTAACAAACCCAGAAAGAAAACATTGCCGGCTGGAACACGGCGAGCCGACTGTCAGCCATCAGTGCAATTTGAGGCCCTTTGAAGAGAAAAAAGCCAGAAGAGAACTGAAGCCTCTCACTCCAAAACACTTCACGACTACTTTCAGTGAAAGATGTTACTTGAAACAAGCCTGTCAGCAGTTCAAAAATATGGATGATTTAATTGTCAGGGATGTGCGTTTTCAAGCCAGCCTTAAAATATTCAACAACGTTAATGTGTTTTGAAAATGCCAAATCTCTTGATCACTGAATATTTCATTTTGGAAACTCTTCAGCTGTATCTGCAACCCGCTGCACAGACGACTAAGTGCTGATGTGACTTTAAATCAGTCTGACTTGATGTTGGAGAAGAGTAATCGAGGCTGAAAATGAGCAGGAAATAAGATATTGAGCAAGACGGATCATAGAGGACGTTCAACTTTTCCTAATTTAAATCTAATCTAACCCAAACCAACAAAGCATGGCGCGGAGGAGATAGCTTTACAGTCTCCTTTCCACTACTGAGCAACTTTTATAATGAGGAATAAACGCCGTCTTAAAACTTGGTAAACTCTCCTTGTGATTTGTGATAAAAAAAAGTTAAGAGTGTGCAGAGTTTTTAAACACCTGGGATGGAATTTTATAATGAGACCATAAAGAAACTTTCAGGAAACATTGAACAAAACCTGGGGCAGAATTAGTGTCATGCGGCTAATTTCAATTTTTGGATGTGCATGCTATTTTCAGCATTTAGCACATGATTCTCAGTGGCTTTTTTATCGTACCCTGTATCAGCGCATGGCACATCCTGCCGGCTAAATGTTTATAGCAACACAAGAGGCTATTTTAAGATTGATCCTGCTGTTTGAGGCCACACCTGACATACAAAATCACATGGACATAGCTGTTTTACACACTATGAAATCTGGGTTTGTTTCTCGTTTAAATGTTACAGTATTGTTAGTTTTCTGACCAGTGATTTTGCTCGTGGCCCCTTTACAATGAAGGAGTATCTACTGACAAGCCATCATCAAAAGCTCCTGTTTTTTTAAATCATAAGCAGCGAGCATCAGAGAGTGATTTCCAATGGACTAAAAAGGCCAAAGTATCCCATGTTTTACAAGAAAACGGCAAAATTAAAGGGCTACTCCATCTGCTTCCATCCTCTTTCTGGGTTTTTTTAGATGGAAAATCCCACTCTGCAGTTATCAAAAAGCAGCGACGAAGGTTACAGGGCTTAAGCATTCCCCTCCCTTAACCAAGAGAGGTTTATATGTAGCAACGGCATCATGCAGAGACCTAAAGAAGGGCTTAAGAAAACTGCGTTTTGAGGCTAAACACTTTGACTGAAATTTGACCCATGGTTAAAATACATAAAAAAACAACACTGAGAAGCTACGGAACGCAATGAAAATGTAAGAAAAAAAAGAGAGAGAGGGAAAAATAGACCCATTTTGTGGTAGAACCCGTCCCCCTAGCTGGGAAACTTGGTTTTATATAACACTGTGCTTCCAGCTTTACGGCAACACATCGAGGCTCTTACTTCAGCTAAAAGTTAGTCTGTTCAAAATCAAGAAATTGTCCCACCAGTTTGGTTTTGTTCCTGAGTTTTCAAAGGTACTGACCGATCTGCACAGAGCCCTGAAGTGATACTCAGACCATTTCAGCAAACATCGCTCAAGCTCTTGTGGCTGAATGGGAGAAAAACTCTGCAGCCAGACTCCAAAATCTCAAGGAAAAAACTTCACAGACGAGTGACGGCTGTTCATAGCAGCATATTAAACATGACATATGGGTGTAATGTTCCCGAGTGTGTGTCCGTGTAGGTGTCCTGGCAGAATAACAGTAAGACACTGTACGCTATGAACAGGAGTGACGAAGGTTTTATTGGCAATGAATTAAAATTTTCTTCATTCAAGTTGAATACACATTTCTTTTAATTTTTAATTTATTATTATATAATTTGAACGACCATTAAGTAACTTGTTCAAGTGCTCTTTTGTCTCAATTTTCTGTATTTTCTTACTGAATTAGTTGTATTGTTAAACTGTAAAATATCTTTTTTTGTGATTTGTCTTCATTACAAAATGTTTTTGTTATGGAATTCTTATTGTTCTTACGTACAGTTGCTGTTTTCAGGCCAAATTCCATCTTCACACTTCTAAATGAACCATTTTTCTCACTAAAGAAACAAAAACAGACTCAGATACTCAGATCCCTTTGTGTGTTTGTGTGTGTGTGGGTGTGTGTATCGGAGTGTTAATGCGCATGATGAATGTGTGCATGCGTGTGTGTTGTTATTGGCTCTAGGAGAGCGTTAACAAGTGTCACTTGGAAACAAACTTGCCTTCTTTGATTTTACTCTTTAACCCATCAGCAACAGGCCACCTTGTCTTCCAAACATCTGTACGTGTTTTAATTGCTTCCTCTCTGACAAACAGATAAACTCGCCGGTGCTGTAATCCACGCCTGTCACCCGCCTCACCCATTTTAATATCAGCTCTCCACCTCGGGGCTCCATCAACTGAATTTGCTCATTCGTACTATTGGTGCCTGTCTGTGTACAACTCTGCGTGTGTGCCTGTGTGGATGCATGTGACCGACTCGGATGATGATGGAGTGAAGAAGTGAGGGATGCAGAGGTTCGCGGGTCACAGAAATGTGGCTGTGGGGGAAAATTCAGTGCTGCTGAACCGTAGCAGCAGCAATAGTAGCAATGCTGACTCAAAAAAAACGATGATGGACGGGCCGGTGTGTCAGCAGGACTAATACAAACATCTGTCAAAGGCCCATTTCTCCAGTGCACTCGCTGCGAGACACAACAATTGGAGGAGGGCAGTGGATCAGGGCTGGAGGCCATATTTCTTCTGCTCAGACAAGGTCCAAACAAAAATCTATGAAAAATCTGTTACAAAATATTTGGTGCCGGAGTGACGGATGATAGACACGCCTTGAGAGAAACTTCTCTCAGCTCATTGCTACACGAGTGTTTATAGCAGAAGCCTGACTGCTGTGATGTAAAAACACACCGTGCAACATGGTTCCAATGAACTTGGGTACATCATCAATTTGCAGACTTTGGTATAGGAACACTAAATTGCAGGTTACGATGCAAGCCAATGAAACGTTATTAGCATGTTCTGCATTGGTGTGCATCATCTATGCAAGCCGCTTTATTATTAGAGAAAAACAATGAAGCTAGAAGAGAACCGAGACCTTGCAGAATAGAACCATTTCTGTGTGTGTGGAATAAACTCAGTAGAAGAGGAAGAGGAGGAGAAGTGGTTGTGGTTGTGGCGACCGTGAAGAGGATAGCTTTGAATGCCAGTCTGAGGTAAGTATTTATTAGCATGCTAACCCTCTCTGTGTGTTTGGGTTTTGTGCCAGTGTTGCGTTAATCTGTAAGTCATTTCATGCTGAATTTCTATAGGTTGGCTAGTAGTAGAGCCTTATGTATATATTGGTTTGCTGATATTGTTAACCTGTGTTGGACTATCGCAGCTTTATCAGTATCGGTTTTTATGCTCTCTGATAAGTGTGCCCATAATTAAACTGTTTTTCAAACAGGAAAAAATGCTCGGACCAGTGATTTAAAACGGTGTAATTATGTAGTTTGTCCAGCAGAGGGCAGTCTGTTATTTAATAACTATAAAATGAGTGATTACTGTTCAGTGGAATGATGTTTGTTAAAATGTAAGATATCCTGCTTCCATTACATATCTCTTGTCACAAGTATTTGATAACCACATTCAGCCGATATTAGAAATATATATGATATCGGCCAATATATCGGATATTCTTGCTCCCTGATATCCGTGTTTGCATTGGCGCAAAAAAACCCATATCTGTCGCATCCTAGTTTGTAGACGTGGGTCATAGCAGCTGTCACACTGAATGATTGTCATTCTGAAACAGTCAGAACTTTTGTTCCAGACCCTATTTGTGATTGTCTGTGAACCTCTCACTGTGTAACGTAGGACCACCAGTCTGGAGTCACGACCAAAGACACTGCCACATTTAGTCATTTTGTTCGAGTTGGTCCAAAGTCACAGCGTGTAGTGGGCTTAACAGCACTTCTGTACAGTTTATGATGCGTTCAAGCCTATGTGTGTGTATGTGTGTGTGTGTGTTACTGACCAAGTGTGGCATAGTAAAAAGGGAAGTCTCCCAGGTATCCGGAGTACTGCGGCAGGGCGAAGAGGCCCCCGGGGTGGCTGTTCCACATCAGGCTGCTCCTGGAGCCGTGCTCCAACACGCGATCCTGGATGATCTGAAAGAGAGAAACACACATCAGACTGCAAATAAACTACTAAGGAGTGTTTAAGTTTAATTTACATTAAGCATCAAGGGCCTGTGGCATTTAGATTCAGCAGCATTTCATCACAGTTTTCATTAAAAATATTTCTTTTCTCTGGAAAGTTAATTTGTTACTGTGAATGATTGCTTTTGCTATATTATTAAAAGGAGGACGGCACAAAATATGCAAGTAATTATGGAGGTTTTTTAAACTGTTCTGTTTTTCTTTGTTTTGTTGTTCTACCGCAGCTACTTCTGTCTTCATGCATATCTCTTTTCTGCTGATCTTTCTCAAAATTCTCTTTTTTTTAATTAATTTTTTTTTTACATCATTTTGTTCAAGTTTGGCTCACTATGACAGGCAAAAACCCCATGATACACTTGTCCTGTGTGGATAATCACAATGCCACAGGCACCGAGCAAGTCATTTATTTTAATTGAGACGGTTAATCAAAAGGAAAGTTTCCAAAAGTACCACACGCTGTATGTTCTGCTGAATCACTAATACTTGAAAGAAGATGCTCAAGACATCAAAAATATTCCTTAATTAACACGTACATATGCTGACAAACAAGTTTGATCAATTTTAAGGCTTTTAAATGGGAACTTGAAAGGAATTTGTGTTGCCAAGGTTCAAATTTGTGTCATTTTATTGACTCCGTTCTCTTCAGGCCTTCTAATATTTCAAAAAAAGTGGCTTACAGCAACCAGAAAACTCTGTTTAAGTAACATTTCACTCATCTCACCGAGGACACATAAAAATCAGAAATATTTGTGTTGCTAAAGGAACAAACGTTTGCCTCGAGATTACGGCATCTGAAATATTAAGGATTTGATCAATGAGCCTTGTAATCACACCTATAAAACACTTCATGGTGCAAAATGAGCTTGCACAAAGAAGCGGAGAGTCATAAATGTGAATGAATACCAACACCACTAATGTTCCAACCTCCAATAACCTCATTTTCAATTCAGAAGGATATTCAGAGTATTATTCAGAGTATTACTCAAAACGCTGTCAGCGAATTAGAGCTGCTGCGGAACTGATAGAAAAGTGAGTCCGTGGGCGTTGGAAGAAAGTTCGAAGCCGGCTGAGCTTTCCAAACATTTGCTTTCTATCACCTCAATAGCAGCTATTGATCGTGTCAAGAGTGAATCGCTGTGGCACAAAGCCGAGCTGAAATAAATCTGTTATTGTGCAATATTTCCTCAGCAGACAAACCAAACAGAGACCTCTTTTTTGGGGGGGGGTGTTAAACAAATCAGCAAGTCAAAGGCATCTGCGCCGGCCAGTCACACAGACATCAGGGGAACAAAAAAAGAACCAGACTAAGTCGTCAGCTGCATCTAAGCGCCAGTCAGTCAGGCCTGCCTCCATCCTTTCTGTGCCCAAATGGAGCGGTCAGTCAAACAGTCAGATGTGTGGACGCCACTGTTTTTCCTTGCCGTCGGGTCTCTGCTGAACAGGCAGGAAGAGAGGAAAGAGATATTGCTGCCGTGCCCTTGAGCCATGCTAAATTGCTTCAGTAAAACAGTCGCAGGTTTGCGGCCGTGTTTTATGGTGCTGCTATTGAATCGGAAGAGCCGGCCAGATACACAGGAAAGAGGTGAAGCGAATCAGGCAGGCCGAGCAGCTGATAGTCGTTTGAATTGTAAAAACAGTTAACGACACACCTGGAGGACGTTTACTGTAATAATATTGACAAAGCAATGTAAAAATTCATCACAAGGAGGCGGGGATGTGACGAAAGAGATAAAACAGCGCAGCGAGAGGCCTTTTTTTTTACTTGTCCCTGAGGGCAGTCGATAACCATTTGCCTCAGCCGAACAGATTAACTTGGAATCCGTTAACTTCTCTATAAAAACACTCCCTGCCACCTTAAAAACCCAGAGCCCTTCCACCTTATGAGGGGCAATTTTGCTCGCTTGGCTGCCGCTCCTCCCCCGTCGGCAGCCCTCAGTCGGGACATGATGGACGACTCAATCTCGTCCGAGAACAGCCACAATCAACCAATTAGAGCATGATAGATAAATCCTGCTTCTGCGGGAGCACACTGCGAGCTCGCCTCTAATAGGTGGCTTTAATAGGTGTACCGGCAGCGCAGACCAGCGAGAATTGACCTTGTCATTGGTCAAAACACGTCCGCTTCCTGACAGGAAACGCCGCATGATAGGTTGGACTCGTGTTTCTTGCTCTCGCTTGCCAACTCGGCGAACACACACACAGTTTGGAGTTTGGAGTGGATGTGGGAAGTCAATAAAAAGTGTGCTTGTGAATGTGTGTGAGGAGATTCAATCTGTCAAGATGTCTGAGGGTGTGTGTATCATCACAGATCTGCAGTGAGGAGGAAGAAGAGGAAGAGGAGGAGGAGGAGGAGGAAGAGGAGGAGGAGGCGGTGGGGGGCAGCTTCAACAGGATGAATAAACCATGTCGCTCGTTATCTCGTGGGCTGCCACGGCAACGCCATTTACATGTGTCACCCCTTCTCCTCTTCACCCCTCTCTCCCACTGCTCTCGCCTTTTTACAGGACAGTCAGTCAGGATTAAGTGTTCAGTTCTTGCTGTATTCAATGTGAACACACACACACACACACACACACACACACACACACACACACACACACACACACACTCACACTCACTCGATTGGAGACTTTCGCAGTGTCACCTTGCTCTTTAGTGTGGAGTGACAACGTGTCTGCGAGGTTACACCCGGGTGGTGCCATGTGGATCAGGGTTGACACACCTTGACATATGGAGATGTGTTTCTGACTCTGCGTGTGTGTGTATGTGTGTGTGTGATAGCACACAGTGAGACAAGGCTGGATAACTTAGAGAGCTGAGATGTAGAGCTCCCTAAAATCAGACAGACTCCAGATACTGAAGCCATGACATATTACGCCCATGTGTGTGCGTCTCTCTGCATGCGTGTGTGCGTTCAGATGTAAGATTTGGGAGGTGATACCATAAGTAAGATTGCAGCATTGAGGAGAAATTTGCTCTGAGGCTTCAAAGTGCAGCGCGAGTGGAAATGAAATGCGCGATGAGACAGTTGTTGAGAGCAGGAGGCAGGAAGGAGACGACATTTGTAACCACAGCGTGAAGCGAGCAGTAAGCCCAGGTGTTATCCCTGCATCTATAAACAACTTGTTTAAACTGAATACTGAGGGTTGGGGATCGGATGGATAAATTGTTTTCTAAGTTTTTCTAACCTGAAATGTTGTTAACAAAGTGGATGTGCATGATAATACGAGGTCAGAAGACAGAGGGAGGCTTCTGAACTTAAAATGACGCTTCACCGAAATCATTAAAAAAAATCATTAAAGTCTAAAATTAAACGTGGTATGAAAATATTGGGTGTTTCATTTTTAGGCCACGCCACCCAACCCTACCTGGAAAAAATGAATTTTTGTGCTTCCTTCAAATGAGCCTTTTATGTATGCATAGGAAGCAGGTCCACCATGTTGCAACGCCATGTTCCCACAGGAGCCCAAAACAGACAAAAAAAAAAAAAGAAAAAAAAAAGACAGCTGTGGAAAGGGCCTTCACATTTTAATGTAACCTGGCAGCCACCATAGCTTCTCTTGCATGCTTATGTAAAGCATATTCAGCTGGTTGCAATCTGCAACCTCACCACTAGAGGCCACTAAATCCTCCAATGCTGGACCTTTAAAACTTTCTACGACCCAAACAGTTCAAGTAAAAATGTTTGCCTCAAGAAAGACGGGCGACAAGACAGTTCCTGAAAAATGAAGCCAAAACATCTTAATCACCCCCCGCTGCCTGGCTGTGGTATAAGTGATAAATGCTGATACTGACTGATTTCGGGAAGAATATCACATTAATTTTTTTTAGCTTATACTGCTGAACTGAGGCGGCAAATTTAGCAAAGTTTACACCTATGCTCACTGGCAAGTTCATTCACACCCAATTCCTTAAGAAAACTGTTAGAAACAGAAGAATACAGTTTAATATCTCTTCAACCATTTCTACTACGAAATCAGGCACCTTTGATTGAACATCGATGGAACAGCAGCAAATGCTGCTGTGCTGAAATATTGCAAAATACGGAGATTCCAGCATGAAAGAAAAACATTCAGAAAGTCACAACCGAATACTCTTTTTAATTTACTCGGAGAGACACAAAAAACAGCTGGCGATGAATTTCCTGAAGAATGTAGGGGTGGAGGTGCCTTTACGCTCTCTGCTCGTCTTTCCTTATATGATCAACAGAAAGAGGTCTGAGAACAGCGCAAAGCTTACGGAGATTCTGCTGCGACACTGCAGCCCTTTGAGAGAAAGACTGGTGACAGAGGAGCAGTAGAGAAGGAATCCTCACCTCCAGTGTGGTCAGCACGATCTTCTCCACAGACGAGAAGTAAGCCTCCCAGAGGAACTGAGTCTGCTGTCTGAGGGACAGGATCTTATCCTGGTGGATGGAGCGCACAGTGGTCGGGATCTGCAGATGACAAACAGCAGTCAGACGGCAGTCACACACTACTGATCCGGGACAGGAAGATTCAAATCGGTCCCAGAGATAAACTCAGGAAATCACCATCAACAGAAAAAGGCTGAGCCGTAAGCTGAAACAGATACACATTATTCAAGACTCTGAGGCACACGACACATGGAATTTACAGAGGCAATAGAAACAGTCAGAGTATCAGTGATCAAAATGTATTAGGGATGAAAAGCTAAAATGCTGCAGCAGTCATCTGGTGAATGCTTTTGTACTTTCATTTAAAGATCTGAGTAGTTCAGTTTTAATGAGACTTTAGTAGTGATAATAAAGGAGGATAATGGCAAATAAACATTTTCATCCATTTTTTAGTTAATACTGTATGTGCCCTCTTTAATTACTGTTTATGCACTATTTTACTTGTTTAAATATGCAGTAAATACTACTGGAAAACATGTAATATAATATATGAGGAGTGATTGATAAGTTCATGGCCTATGGCAGAAGGAGATGAGTTACACAGCTCTCGCTTTGTGTCCGTGTAGTTAAATTCTTTCAGTGATTATGCAGGAAGTTTGAAGTTAATAACATCTGTGGCAATTTTGTTTCAGGTAATTGAAAAGCGCAAGTCTGCAATGTCTGAGAAAATGGACAATATTGGCCTTTGTGCAGTCATCTGCTAGCTCCCGACACAAGAAAAACCAGGAGGACATGAAGGCAACACTGGGTGAGGGTGCCACTTCTTACAGCACTGTTTAGAAATGAGATGCTGCGTTCAAGTGCAGCAGAGAAAGAGAGAGAGCGAGAGAGAGAGAGAGATGACTGCACGGAGGCTGATGTTGTCCATTTCCTCAGAAAGTGCTGACTTGCAAGTTTCAATTACTGGAAGCAAAATACCACAGAAGTTATTAACTTCAAACTTTCTGCATAATTACTCAAAGAGTTGAACAGCTTGTGCATGTAATGAGCTCATCTCCTTTTACCTCAAATCACCCCTCGTGTGCAGCGTGCGTGTGTGCATGCATGACGCATGCATGTTGGTGCATCATGCTGAATTTAAAGATAAATCCACCGATAGATCCAGGATGGTACACTGGCGCTGCAGCTGCACAGACTGAGCTCAGATGGAACTGCTGTGTTGCAAGACTCAAGGTCAAACAATATTATCACACACTTCATTCAAATTAAAATTTAATGGGCATATAATTACTTTTTCTCCCATAAAGTTCAAGCAATTTCAGCCAAATCCATTTGTTCATTCTGTTTATTTACGCTCTCATATAACAACGCAAAGTTTTGAGTGACATCCTCAAGCAGTCGACGACTTAGTATGCTACTCGAATTCTGTTAAGCCAACAAAACACTCCAACAGAAAACCAAACAGGATCTGGTATTATCAGTGAAGAGAGAGTGTGTGCTCGGGATATCAAAAGGCAGGTGAAGAGCAGCTGCTGTTTGTCTGCCCGTTACAGTTTCAGCGGACACACTGAGCATGTGGTTTTGGGGGTGTGGCTTGGACGGTTACCTGCAGCAGGAGCCTTTCATCGCCGATGACTGCGGCTGTGTTCCAGTCGATGATCTCGGAGAAAGGCAGCTCCCAGCCGTTACTCAGCATCACTGGCACACACGCAGCCTGAGACACACACAGATGGAGGCTTGAACAAACACGATCACAGCGGCAGCTAAACCATGACTGATTTGCTACATATTGATTCTGATCATTAAATCTGCAATATGCTGTTCTTTTCAAATAACGATCAGTCATTGTGTCCATACCTCATTTTCCCATTTGGAAATAGGGTTTTCTTTGATTTTCAAGCATCTTAAATATAGGGAAGCCACAACAATGATACGCAGAGAAAAATGCCTATTGATGCTGTTATTTACAGACGCCAGCTTTACAGCTTCAGACTACAGGCTGTTATAAAAATCTCACTTAAGGGAGGAAGTTTAACAACAGAGAGGGAAAAGCAGCTGCTACAAAATTGTCATGTTATAGATTTAATGACATTACCCTGCATATTCATTCCAATAATGAATCCGAAGGATATGAGAAAATAGGGCCTAACCGATATATCAGTTTGCCAGTATAAATCTGCCAATATCGGCCTATCACAGATATATTGTTATCAGCGTACAATTTCTTCAGTATGCGATAATAAAACAATTTTGCAAGCCCAGATAACATGTATGGACTAGTGATTTAAAATGGTGTAACTATGTAGTTTGTCCAGCAGAGGGACGTCAGTATTTTAATAACTAGTAAATGAAGAGTTTCGTGTTCAGTGCATTAATGTTTCGAATAAAGTCTGTTAAAATGTTAGATATCCTGCCTCCAATACATATCTTTGTCACAAATATTTGATAACCAACAGAAATTCAGCCAATATTACGTATCTAAAATTTTGGCCAATATTATCAGATATACAGTATATATCGGCGCCTGCCCCTAAAATTCCAGCCTGGTCAGATGCATTAAGAACTACTTCTTCCATTTTCTACTAATTTTCCCAATAATAGTCCTGGCATTTGCATCCTTAAATTTACTCAGACCTCTCCACCATCCAATATTTAGCTCTGTTTTGGGCTCCAAGAACTCCTGAGGGAAATATCTGGCTCTTTAGCTCCTAAATTTTGTACTATGTTCATCACTTACATGCCACCTGGTGCAGGGGACTACAGTATTGATAAAGAAAAAAGGCATAAAACTGCAGGACTCTGACAAAACATTGCAAACTGCAGAGTCTGGTGAAAAATCTCTGTGGGTTCATCACTGTCACACACAGTCATTTGGCCAACTGTTGATT
>JAQLOL010000008.1:6690877-6700927 GCA_029783665.1 Naso thynnoides | reverse complement strand
ACACACACACACACACACACACACACACACACACACACACACACACACACACACACACACACACACAGTAAGAAAGAGCTAAGGATGCTTCAATTCATCCATCCACACTATGTTAGCTGCAGGCCTTTTCATGACAAATCATTCTCCCAAATCTTCAAGAGTCTGAACACCACACACACATTCAAACACTCTCACTCTTCTTAATATGCACACACACACTAACGTCCTCATTTTCAAAGCACTATCAACCATTATCTGGGTCCCATCTGCCAGCGGAGACCAGTTCCAAGCTCCACCAATAGGTGAGTAGAAACTTAATCGCATCTAATTTCTTGTCTGCAAACACATTCTAATATATTCCCTCTGAAGACTCATCTAAATCAAAATATACACCCGGTCCTGGAGCCACCTGGGGCCCTAAGCACTACACCACCGACTGGCGAATGCTAAGAACCTGCCAGGAGCAGCGCCATAGCCATCACAGTGAATGGATGGCCGGGCACATGGAGGGCGGATAAAGAGACGCCCTGTCATCAGTCAAGATTGCACCTTTGAAACGTCGGCTTTGCAGGAATTTGGAAAAGCGGGATGCTTTGCAAACGTACAGCGGAGCCTCGTTGGATTTGAGTTCCTTTAAAAGAAGGTATCGGAGCTGCTGAGGTCAAGAGGCTTTAGCAGCTGCAAGAGGGGAGTGAAGTGAACTTTGACTCCGTCTGTCTTTCTGCTTTGGTTGTCTCAAGTTGGGAAATCAAGCATATGTAAAGGTGTCTGAGGTTCCAAATGTAGACACTGGCAGGTTAGTGTGTTCCATCCATACATAGTGAAAATTAGAATCAAAGTTTTGTGAAAATTGACAAATGAAAATTTGAATTTCCATCCATGACCACAACGTAACCGTTCCTTGCCAGCAGGTTCAAGGAGACAAACAGCTGGTAAGTCAGATGCCTTTGAACCAGATCAAGAAGAGGGTGCAACTTGATGACGAAACTGAAGAAACATCAGAATAACCTCAGCCAATAAAAATGTGTTAAGAAAACAATATAAACACAACTTTTTTTTTAATGTATGGATTTAAGCAACATTCTCATTCTTCACACAGATTTGATGAGAAGTTCACATAGTTTTGCTTATTTTTTACCCTAAAAATGACATTAAAATGATAAAGAAAATTGTTTTTAAAAAATGAAATCAAGGTCAATTATTTCCTGAGCTTTCACTAACATCAAATGGACTTCATCAGCAGATATGCAGTGCCTACATCTACACACATAGCCCTATGTATCCACTCGGTATCATGTGACCAAAAAAAAGGCAGCAAGATGCAGTTAAAAGCTCCAGGAGAAGCTATGAAGTTTTGTTCCATTTCTAATTGATCCGGACACATGAAACAGATATTTTTTTACAAATTTTATCTCCACCTTTTACAGCGTGTGGCTGAAACTAACAGTTTATTTGATTATTAATTAATCTGCTCACTAATTTCTCTATTTATTAAGTAATTCAGTTTTTTGACTGGCTTGTTTAGTCCAAGAAACACTTAAAAATTTACATAACAAATTTAAAAAAAACATCAAATTCACATAACAGTGTAGCTGAAACAAGAGACTAGTTGGTATTTTTGCTGGAAAAATTATTAAAATAACTAATTGACTTAAAATCACTGCACTAATCATTTCAGCTCCACATCTCAGTATCAAAGTATCTTTAAACATCACACAAAACCCAGTTGGATAGGGGATTTCTATGTCTTTGTTTCCAAAACACAGCTTTCCCACAAGCAACTGTGATAAAATCAGTATTTATGGGAAGCAGCAGAGAACAGAACCATGTGACCACAGCCTCTTTTATTAGCTTCTTTTATTGGTAAACTGCAAGTTACCATATTTCAGCTCAACAGGGTTTCTCCATCTCTTTTTCTTTCTTTCTCTCGCACACAAGCACGTACACAATCATTTGAGAGCGAGTTTGACATCAGCATCAAACACAGAGCATGTCAGCACTGCACGACACTGGAGAGCAGCATGATGTCTGAGACAGTCAGTGCTCCAAGGGTGTGTGTGCGTGCGTGTGTGTAAGAGAGAGGAGGTACAGCTGTCAATCACGAGCACAGAGGCAAGCAAAGCGATACGCTACCCAGTGGGTTCATCAGTGCCATGTGTCAGTCACACCCTGAGATCACATTGATTGTCTGTCGGCGCCCATGTGAGCGCGTGTCTGCGTGCGTGTGCGAGTGTGAGGAAATCACGGTGAAGGAGACGTGTTTGGTCTTGAGAGAAGCATCATTGTGAGCAGGGATACAAAGGATGAGAGAAATAATGTGGAAGAGAAAGAGGACGAAACGTCCACCGTGATGCAATTATGATTCAATTTAGATTCCTGCATCAATTATGCAAACATATTCAAGAGTCATGTCAAATATTGATAGGCTCTTCAACTTCTCAAACTGTATTCATTAAGGAGCCAAAACTTAACCCGGACTCTCTCATTAATCATGGATAGATGTCAGCTGGAGGTCTGCATTCAAATTCAGCCGACACTCCAGAGTCCCCTTTCCAGCAAAGCCTTTTCTTGCTATGCGTCCGTGTGTGTGTGTGTGTGTGTGAATCAATGTCTGTCTACTTATTTGTTTGTGAGTTGCTATGTAGCTGTTGTCAGTGCTGACCCCTGAAACTGAGCAGGTGTAGGTGGAACTGCTGTGTTGTGCAGGCCAATATGACGCCATCAGATTTGTCAAGCTTTGTCTGTGTCGTGTTTGTTTACATTTTGTCCATATTGTGACAACGTTAGTTAAAAAGAAAGTCCGAGGCAAAATCCCTCTTCACGCCAATTTTCCAGATGGGAAGGCAGCACATGTGAGGAACTATTTTTCCAGGCGTAATGACTTTCATCTCAAACGCTACCGACTCCTCTCTCTTTCTCGCCCAGCCATTTTTGACCAAATAAATGTAGACGTTCTCTTTAAAAAGGTGAGCTATCTATACCTAGCGACTTTCTCGTGTTCAATAGTGTATCCATACCCTGTGTCAACATGAATGGCAGTGAACGGGGTTTAAAAACCGCAGTCGGAGATCTAATAAAATACATATACATATGGTCAGATTTAAACAGCATTTGTAGAAAATAGGCGTGATTTCTGCTAATGGTGAGAAGGCAAAAATAGACTGGTATGGTCTTTAAAGGATAAACATGAAACATCTCAACAACTGTTGAACTGTTGGATTATTCTAAAATTTGGTAAACACATTAATCTTAGGATGATATCTTTTTGGTTTTTGACCAAATCCTTGTCGAAGGCGTTTATCTGCCTCACCTGTGTTTTGAGTTCACTCCTTACCAGCAAATATTAGCCCGCTAACAAGCTAAACTAAGATGGTGAGCATATTAGCACAGTGTTAGCATTAGCACAGTTAAAAGCATAGCTGTGCTTAAGTAAGATCTCAAAAGGTCTTCAGCTGTGGACCTTTAGTCTTGTTTCAGTACCGGTGCCACTACAATACTTCAGCTTTCATAACAAAGCAAATCGTCACGTTCATAATCTTTTTCCATTTCTAACCAATTCAAACGCACTTGCAGAAAACAGCTGAATTATGATCTGAATGAGGAATATTCTCATATTTGAAGACTTTTTATTTCCAGCCCTATTAAAAAAAACCCCTGCTAATGACTTCCAATGTCTATTTACTCCCTCTATCCTGTATTGTTCGATGCTAAAAAGAAATTCTTTTAGCAGCTTAAATACAGAAATACTGATGTAATATTACGCCTGCCATTTATATGTGTCTGTGCTGTCTGTCTAGATTCCTTTGTGTCTCTATTATGTCATCGCAGCAAACGGCCCCTCAAGCTAAAACTGCTGCATCTTAGTCATATGACACACCTCTGCGACGCTAACCTGGTCTCATATGACCCGACTTAGGCTACAAAGGTGGGTGGGGTCACAGCACAGGAGTCAAAGGTCGTCTCGGCCACCACCCAGAGGAACAAAAGGGGCGACTAAGCCTTTCAGTGAGGGTCGTGGTGGCGCAAATTTAGGCTGACTGGGGGAGTCTCGCTCTGTGTGTGTGTGTGTGTGTGTGAGTATGCGTGTGTATATACCTTTATTTTATGATATGCAGCTTATGTCTCTCTGCCTGAGTACAAAGTGGTGAGATTTCCTGTTCATGTCAGACCACATATGCCTCTGCATGTGTGTTTGTGCAGCAACTGTGATGATGAACTCAGAGTGCAGACCTACTGCCTCCACTGCGGGCTTCCCCCAGAGCGCTGCACTTGGCTGGTGTGTGTGTGTGTGTGAGCGTGCGCGTGTGTATGTGTGTGTACAGGGAACAGCTGTTCTCCAGCGCTACATGGGGAGGTCAGGGGGAGACACGGACGGGCTACAGCTGTGGCCTCAGGGCTTGTGGGAACTGTGGCTTGAACAACGTGGGAGAGGACAGGAGGCGAGAGGAAGGATGAGACAGCGGCAGAGGAGATTCATAACTTTTACAAGCTGAAGCAAGATGAGAAAAAAAATGAGGTTGCGAAGAAAACAGAGGCGACATGACAAGAGCGAGCCTGAAAGAGGCGACACCAAAAGAGGAGACGTCTCTGTATCTAGAAGAGCTGTGGAGATCAGCAGGCGTCTTGGTGTGTTTTGGCCACAAGGTCATCGAACATGCGATGAGAAGCACGCACAGCCGAAGGCTCCTTTCCAACAAGCTGATCCAGCCCCATCAACCGCAGCCGCTTAACATTCTGAGCAAAGCCCTTATGTTTAAGAAAATTAATCACGCTCATAAGCTCATAAACAAGTTGACTTTCCTGGTAGAGAATCAGCCTGCTGGCGCAGAGTGCAGAGTAACTCGAATAAAGACCCACTGTTGGAGATAATGCTTATTTCAGGACAGCACATAATGTGATAAGTCTGAGGAATCACTTTATAGTTTTGCACAGACAATCATGAGCTGCGTTTGAGAGCAGGGGCCCTGCTCCAACAGAAAGAAACCAGCGGCAGAGAAAAAGGGGGCTGACAGTGAAAACTAATAAGCCTTTCGCAGGGAGAGAAATGGGCTCATCTCTCCCAGGCACCAAGAAAAACTATTGGAGCTGTTGTACACCATTTCCAAGAACAAAAAAAAAAAAAAAAAGGAGTTTCGTCTATGCTGAAACCCAACACTAAATCCCTTCTGCCTGACAGATTCTGCAAAAGAATAATATCTGCAGCAAGAATAATATTTGCAGCCTACATTAGAGAAGCATATGAGAGAGTGGAGCAAAGAAATGGAAGTAGGCCAAAAGCCAATTTATGGCTTTTGTGAAACCCTTTAAACAAGAGAGAGAGAGTTGTTCAAGGTGCTACTTAAAATCCTCTCGGAAAACTCTCTCATCCGCTGACTTGCAAGCCTCAATTAAACTCTGCCGATCGCCATCTGGGAGGCAACTGAACCTACAATCATTAAAAAGTCTGCAAAGATTAAAAGCAGGCGTGGGCGTTACAAAAATGAAGAGAGAAAAAACAAGGGAGGAAATAAAGGAGAGAGACCAGAAAGGGAGTTGAGCTCGCACACAGGTGACCTTCGTAGCGAGTGGTTTGACGCTGAGATTTGGTTTGAAGTGAACTGATTTCACTGACTCGGTGTACAAGATAAGGAAATGCACGCAAGGCTGCAAAAAGCTGTTTGTGTGTGAGTGTTGGTGCTCAAGTGTGTGTTGAGGGGTTAGATTGGATAAATAGTATCCTAGCAACATGCTCTGATGCATCACAGGGGAGATTTCCTGTAACTGACAAACTGATAGTCGCGCAGGTTTAGTGAGAGGGCGGAGGCTGTAGCCCTGGAGCAGCAGCTTTGTGCCCAGCAGTCCTGTGTCCCCAGCTGTTTCACAATGCAATGTGAGCAGTGTCCCTGTGTAGAATCAATGTAGCAGACCTGTAATTGAGACCATGTACAGGATGACACTTTAAACAGGAAACTTTTACCGACCGTCAGGACATTGTAGTGCTGTTCGTGTAGTGACAAAAAGCAGACAGTGGGATATATCAACCATGTGTCTGGAGACAAAACCAGGTATTTTTTGAAGACATCGGGAGATTTTCCAGCTGTGCTAGCGATGAAAAACTATGTGGGCCATTTTAAGCCAAAACATTAACCCTAACCAAGTAAAATTTGTGTCTAAACTCGAACACACCTCGAAAATCAGGCACTTGAGCCAAAAACATGATCTTTACCTAAACCTGTCCATGGGGGGTTTTGTGCCTAAATCAAATTAGACCATAAGCACAGAACTATAAAGTTTTAGGCCCTTACTCAATAAGCGTACATGTTTGACCTAGTCCAGTAGGAGATGAGCCTTACTTGTGAAAATCTGGGCTTTTATTTTGAAAATTACAGCATGTCCAAACCCAATGTTTCACACGACAGCGTGAGATTCAGCCTAGCCCAGAAAAAAGGCAAGCATTTATTTTAAAAATTCAGCAAGGGGGAGTGGCTTCAAAGCCGGGGTCACAGAACTGCAGGGAACAAAGCTGCTGTTCCAGGGCTGCAGCCTCCCTGTATAGAGCTGAGTATGCGAGGAAAGTGTATGTGCCAGGAGCTCGCTGATGATCACACACACACAGAGGAAAAAGACAAAAAGAGGATGCAGGAATCTCTTCATATATATAAGATTATGCAAAGCACTACAGAGGACGACGCACACGAGGTAGCTGCCTTCCTTGTGCTCGCTCGTATCTGTATGCTCCGTCAAAGCCTTGGCATGTCTGTTGTCGGGGTGGCTGCGCTCCAGCACCAGGGGGAATTTCTCAGCATGTTCTGTGGCAGGTTGTCAACAAGTTCAAGAAAGCCAGCTAATTTCCTCTGGCTGGAATAAAAAAAAGATGATTTAACAATACAAAGGCATCATTATTAGGGCAGAGTAGGCAAAAAATGACAACAGGAAATGATTGTTAAAAGACATGTATTGCAGCTGTGTTTTAATTAAGCTGATGTGACGATAAGATCTGCACAAATTGTACAACCAGCAGAGATGCTATAGACAGGGGACAAACCGCTAAAAGTACTTTGATGAGAAAAGTCCTTAAAGCCAGAGAACAGGGTTGCATGACACAAATCCCGCCCCTTTCCAGCCAATAGCCAATCATCTGCTTTCCAACAGCCAAACCGAGAAACCTCTCGTGTGAATTGTAAAAGCCGCAAAAGAAGATTTTATCGTGACACCTTGCATAATCGAAGTATAACCTGTGGGAAAAACGGCATCTATACATGCTATTCCATGCCCTGGTTACCATTTAAGGTGGAATTATGGCTCTCCCCCTATTCAGTGTGGTCTCGTTAGCTTGAAAAAAATCTGCTGGTGGTGTTTCCAAGATGGCTGCTGAGTGGTGAGAGTGGCTGCTACCCTGTTTATGTGTTATCAATGTGGCACACCAATATTTATTTACATGCCTAAGAAATCAGAAATTTTAAAATGACCTGTCAGTCATGCTTTCTGTTGCTAAACAAGCTGTACTTCAAGTTAACATAACTGTGACCCAAAAATCTCAGTTTAGTGCTGCAAATAACATTACTGTCATCACTGTTTAACGCGTAAGTATTTTCTTAATAGTTAAGAGTTTGACCAAAAAAAAAGTCATTAAAAAAAAGGTACAAAAACTGCTTCTTCTTTTTCCAAAAGTGAATTAATAAAATAAGTAATACTGTCAAATTTCATGTTATGTAAGACCACCAACTCCAAATCCAAAGATTCTGAATCAACGATCACAGAAGGAAAACAGGACGCTGGAATCAGAGAATGCCTAGTGTCCTCTAAAATAATCAATCAATCAACAAATCAGTTAACTAATCAGTCAACCAATCAACCAACCAATCAACCAATCAACCAACCAATCAATCAGTCTGTTCTATTCAATTAGCTTGTCTTGTCCAACCTAAACTCCAAAGCTTTTACTAAAGAGGAAGAATTCACCCACAGAAGCAAATTTTACTTAAATGTCATATTTTGCTGTAATTAAAGCTGGTGCGGCCGAGGCCTAACACAGGTTATGAAATGCAAAACTTGCCACTGAAAGGTTAAAATATAAATCTGTAAATTACAGGATTTTTGATTATCACAGTCTTTGCTTCTGACCTAAAAGTCAAACAAGTGTCAGCTTGCAATAGCTGCAGCCAGCAGCAAAAAAATGGATGAAAAATACTGTGCACTTGCTTGAAAGTTACATTATTATTGTTTTTTTACTATATATTTGGAAAGAAAAAAGTGGAGAAATGAAAATTACTGTGCAGTGATGCCTCCCACAACAGTCTAAGACAACTGATTAGAAGAGTTACAGAAGGAGGTGGGGCTTAAGTGTGAGGGCGGGGCAAGCATGACCAATGAATGTGTGTGAGTGTGTGTTTGTGTGTGTGTGTTCCTACAAAGTTTGTCCATATTACATGAATTCATTTTAGAAGTCATGCACCTTTTTGTTACAGGCCACTCCCACTGCCACGCCCCCTTTTTGCCAGTTGACCCTAACAGTTAAACAGCTGTTCTTGGGCTTATGACCAAACTTTCCACTAAATCTTGTGCAAGTCTGTGAATCCATCTGGAAGTCATGCATCTTTTTGCAATAGGCCACTCCCATCGCTATGCCCTCTTTTAGCCAACTGGCAAGAACACAAACACACACCCACAGACACACACATTTGACCTCTATGCCAAATTTTAGTCTCCTAGGGCAACATCTGTGCCCGCAGAACAGCGGGGAACTTTTGTGGATCGACCTACCGACCAGCAGAGCGACCCGTAGAGCTGCTGGTCGCGGCTAAAAATAATAAATAAAACTCAGCAGCTTTTCAAATGAGGAGAAAGGTTCAAGACCTTCTAACAAAAGCAGCATTCTTATCAAAAGCCATCTTTTTCACATAATAAGACTGAAGCAAGAATGAACACGAAGAGGCAGTTCATGGTGAGAATCACTGGCTCGACACTGGAAATTTAACGAAACATGCCGGAGTACGTCGGAGCTGTGGGACATTCCTTCACATTCCCCCCGATCTGATTCTCCACACGCTGCCTTACTATCTGCATTTTTCTGCCTGTCTCTGTGTATCTTTCTCAGTATCTGTCTCTCTCAGGGTGGGTATTTTTCTCTGTGTCTCTTAGGGATGTAACAAGGACAACTGAGGTGAACATGAACTTTGACAGTGAAGAATTAGTTTGCTGTCCAAAAAAGAAGACAGTGAAGAGAAAAAAACCTGTTTTCACTCTCGCCTTGTATCTCAATGTCCACACTGCATTCACAAGTGTCCCCTCTTAAAGTATTTTTAATGCCAGGCGTTAATGGAAATTTGATTAATTGTATTTGGATACAATCTGGGCACCAGACAAATGTTAACGTGAGGTGTAAAGGGGCCTCAGTCTCTTTTTCCATTAAAAAGCTCCGCTCTCAGGCATTTCTGCGGTGCAGCCGAGCAGAGAGCCAACCTTCTCCTCTTGTACCTGTATAACAGAGGGATATTGTTGCAACAGAGCCACAACTTCAGTTACCAAGCATTCCTGCCTCTTCATTTCAAAGACAGACAAAGCTAACAGGGAAGGCGAGGTGGGAGAGGATAAATAGGTACAAAATAAGCAGGCGCAGAAAGGAGGCAGAGGAGGAAATATTAACGGCTGTTACAGTGTGACTTTTTCAACTTGAATGTTAAGCAGATACTCAAAGAGCAGCTTGGCAACAAGAACATTTTTTATTTATTCACACAGCCACGCACGCTGAGTATTAACACCTTATTATGCAGACACACACTCAAGAGGTATCACTCTTAAATTTAACAATGGCCGTCTCTTCCTCAGGCCAAAGAGAGTGGAGGAGAATAATCTGGCCGCTTTGATCTGACTCAGTGAGAGAATGTCATCTCCAATCCGAGCATGTAATTCTCTCCGGTGGGACGCCGGGGCATCAGCTTTGTGTTGTTAGTCACCCGCTCTGGCAATGGCACACTTTCTACTTCCTGAAAGTCATAACAATCCCGCCACTGCTGCTGCATTAACCATCCGCAACAAATGAACCTCCGTCTGGCAAGTGGGCCCGAAACA
>JAQLOL010000008.1:6663953-6690777 GCA_029783665.1 Naso thynnoides | reverse complement strand
CCCGAAACACACACACAAAAACACACGCGCACAGGGAGAAGCTACTGTTTGATGTGTTATACTCACTCAACTCAGGCAACAATTTCTTTAATGTGTACACACACACACACACACACACACACACACACACACACACACACAGAAGACATTGGATTGCTGGTCTTAGTTTAAAACACCCTATATGTATTCAATGTATAATTTCATTTATACACAATCTGTATTGTACACACAAACACATAGACACACACACCTTTATCCCTCCTATACACACAAGGAGATGAAAAAAAAATGTAAGAGCTGGGACACCATTTAATCCCATGGTAATGGATTTACCTCCAACTGAGAGTCCAATTACAAGAGCTATAAATGCTAATGGTAGTGCTAATAATAACAATAGCATCATGGCTTAAAACCAGTAGCTTGGACACGGTGCCTGGTCTACCCCGGCAACAGTGCCGCACAATTACAACTAAACAAATAAACCGGGCGGCTCCAGCTGATTTAATCTGTTATCACAACAACTCCTGCCGCTCTACTTATCGCTTCTCCTCAGGAACATGTTCACAAACTCCCACCTTCTACGTTTCTCTCTGTCTCCATCTCCACTCTTTACAAGTCAATTCGAACCTTCATCACTAAGTTTTTAGGGGCAGCAATCAAGCTGTAAACAGAACATTTATGCAATGTTGCCGGACAAAATGAATATGGGAGCAAAGGGTTGGCTGTTTATTTATCCAGCGCCACAAAAAAAATGCTTTAGGTTGGAGTCACGTCTTGTTGGGCTTATCTCGGCAAGCGTTGTCCTACTCTGCCTCTGATTGGCTAACCCTGATATTCTGACCCTAACTCGGACCAATCCCACTTCTCAAACCTAAACCTAACCAACCCGGTACACTGTTCAGGTCTTCACCCTATTCAGTTGCTACCTATTAATGTTCCACTAGATTCATTAGCTGGTCACTGATCTTTTTTCATACTTTCTGGTGATAGACAGGTAAAATAGCTGTGGACTGCAGGGTGTGACAGGTATGTCACTTTGCCAGCATTAAACGCCAATACTAACCTATGTCAGAGGTGTGTTTTCTAATATTGTCTACAATTTCGTAGTTTGTTCGATCAATCAAAAACTAATAAGTGTTTACTCTTTACTGCACTAATGTTTGGCACAAAATGTGTAAGATATCCTGCCTCCATTACATATCTTTGTCACAAGTATTTGACAACCACATTCAGCCAATGTTGTATATAACATCGGCTGATATGTACATCAGATATCAGAGTTTTCTTCCTCTCTAATATCAGTATCAGCCCGTAATATGCTATATTTGTTGGGCTCTAGTTAAAATCCTCTATATCAAAATTACAAAGATCCGATCACCAGGGTCCAAAGTGATGGAATGAAACATCTCAGCTCAACGGATCATCTTAAAAAAGTTTTTACTTAGGTACAAGCGTTCACTAACATTTCCACACACATGGTCTTTGGAGTGATGGAATGAAACATTTACACAACACATACAGACTCAAACTTACACGTCAAGCTTACAATTTCCAGATTAAACTCACACTAAACAAACTGATAGGCAAGTGTTTTCTACAGGCTTTCTTCTGTCATAAAACATCATTTTAAATGATAAGCAGAGGTGGGAGTGTTTATTGATTTATGGAAACAAAAATTTGTTCTATTTGGAAGGACAAAATGTTACATGAGCAACCTAGATCTTCAGATTGGATAAAAATCCAGCAGTGAAGTCCACTGGAGTATCTGTCTGGTCATCAATCCAGCCTGAGAGTCTGTGGCTCTCCTCCCATCCTCAATGTTAACTGGGTCATTTGTGGGAGAGGCATGGTGCTCCCCTGAGACTCGCACTAACTCACTCATACACACACGTGCCTTCAGCTGGAGTAGTTCAAAGGAGCCCAATAAAACATTTACAACGTGGTTAAGCCTTTCCTCCCCCCTTCCTTCACTCTCAATCTGCTTCTTTGGCTTGTTTTCGTATCTTTCCTCTTCCCTCCCGTGATTCTCTGTGCCATTACGAGCCTGGACTTCTCGGCCGTTTTTCTTCTCTCGGCTCTGTGAGTGACCCTGGGTTAAACGCATTTAATTAGCGCTCACAGGATCTACACGCCCCCTCCTACTGGCAGCTTAGAGACGAGCCCCCTGGACCAACCAGCTCATGCAGCATGTGTGTGTGTAGATGCTGTGCATGTGTGGGTTTGTTTGCTTTACAAGTTGAGATGGCACAGTAGTACATGATATCAGACTTCACATGGGCACATGTACACTTTCCGCAGGCTTGATAATTACACCGGTCTGGGCCAAGGTTTTGTAGTGCTGAAAACAAACGCGCACACACACACACACACACACGCGAACACACAAACATACACAGCAGAGCAGCAGTCTCCTCCCTCCAACCTTAAGGCCTTCTTCATTCTCACATTACACAAAGCCACAGTGGAGACACTTGCTTTGAAACATGCATCTTCTTCTAATTCAACTCTCTGCTGCGCAAGACAGCAGCAACATATTCTTACACAGCACGGGCAGCGTCAATATATACACAAGCACATGGTGGTCTTTCATGTTTTTGACAGAGAAAAAGAGAGTGAGCAGTTATTTGGAGAAGCACATTTAAGATGCTTACAGAGAATATTTAAAGACAAGCAGGCCTGCATGGCTGGCTTCCTGCTAATGAACAATATAGTACATTGATACAGAGTCCAGAGGTCCAAGTACTGTAGGGAGGGGTCAACACAATGCAGCAGGTTACATCCTCAAAGCGCAACTAAACCCCTGAACCACTTTTTTCAGCTGAAAACCAAGATTAAGAAGTATTTAGTAGTGTTTAGGATTCATTCAGGTCCAAATCTTGACATCTTAATGCACATTGAATAATTAAATCTGACACACTCCGTTATAAATGAGCATAGCGACTGCCCTCTACTAGTTGAAACCCAGCTACCGCAAACGAATTTTCCTATTGGTTGATCAGGAGATTTGCGACGTGTTTGTTGGTCACTTTCGTCAACAACCAAGCCTTGCACCACACCCCCTCTAAAAAAACAAAAAAAACAAAAAAAACCCAAAAATGGCTCACGATTTGGAAGACTCCACTCTTGCCCCCTAGTGCTGCCCAAATTCATACATTTTTTCATGTTCTAGATGGATTTTTTTTTATTTTAGGAAGGATGCACGTCAGTCAAAACTACGGCGGTTTAGTTACGCTTTGAATTTTATTAGTGCGTGTACAGTGCGCACACTCTGAACAGGTGAATGTAAGGGGTAAAGAAGGAAAACAGAATTCCACAATAGAAAAGAATAAACGCTCTGTCAGCGAAAGAAAATAAAACCAACTCCTGCAATTTTACACTACTTTTAAAAATAAAGTTAACATGTACAAAAGAGTGCAATTCCTTGTATGACCACTCGAGGCCGCATCAAATAGAGCCCTATTTGAAAAAAACAACAAAAAATTCAACTTAACAGGTGAAAATTAGCATGTTTACAGCCTGTGTCTATAGCTCATGTACACATTAAGGTGACTGTACAAGGGGTAAATTTAATTTAAATTATAAATATAAAGTTACATATAATTAAGGGCGATGCTGCACTGACAGACAATAGCTGTAACCTGTCTGCAAGGCCTCAGTCACTTAAAGCAATAATATATCCTCCCTGGCTTCACTTTGTTGCCAAATATGGTCACATCTTGCTAAAAGAAAAAAGAAATCACTAAATCACTAAACTGCTGGAGTAGCCCTTTGAAAACCGTGCACAGAAACATTAGGGCAGTCTATCATATTGACATTGAGAATGAGATTTTTTTTTTTTTTTGGAAACCCTTGACTTTCTTTTGAGTTTCTAATTTTCTAATACTGTCCCAAAATTTGCAAGATGTTTCCTGTGGAGACGCCTGTTATTAAAAGAGAAATAACTGCAGTGTTCAGTAGCTGAACTCCACTTAATTAATTGCAGCTGCTGAACGGGTAGAGCAGGTCAGCTGAACCTGCAAAATGAAAGTGAAATTTGTCTCAGACAGATATCCAAAACAACATGGAGAAGAAAATTTCCAGTAATAATGAATGATTTCATGACTGTTAAAATGGTTTACTTCTTTCTTTCTTGGACACTTCTTTAGAAATATTTAGTCATTTATGGAACAGAAAAATCAAGTTTTGCCCACACATAAACAAGCTCTTACAGAAGACAGACATACGGTGTTTATGACGCAGAGAAGTCCACCAATAAACAGCATATTACAGATAATGAGTTGAAGTTCTTCAACAGCAGATTTTCTCCCTAGGGTGATCAACACAACAACAGAAAATTTTCTTCAACAAAAACAACTGCTCTTTAGAAATCAAAGCAGCAGCAATTTGTGCCTCCAATCAGAATTAAACTTTAAAACACAAAAATAAGGCACTTTTGCCTTTGCGAGAAAAGAGGCGCAACAAAGCAAATCATCCTCACTTCTATTTCGAAATTAGAAAAGAGCAATTTAACAGACAAGATGAGAGAAAATAAAGCTGCGGCTTTGTTTGAAAGCTGATGCAATCTACTTTGCAGTGGAACATCTGGGGAAATAAAAAGGTCACACAGATTTATATTTAGATGCCGCAGGGAGACATATGCCTCTCCACTCTGCTCTGCACCCACAAGCTAACAATGGCTCGCTATGAGGAGCCCATTTAATGTAGCATTAATGGGAGCCCACTGTACCACTAAAGGCCGCTAGTTTTGTGTCTGTAAGCATTCTAGTATGAGCAGAAAGTGCACTGTAGTAGGCTCAACATATGTTGGCTTTAATGCCAAGAGGATAAAAACTGTAGGCTATGCTAATTTTGATATTACCTGAAAATGTAGGATAAGCACAAGACATTAGCAGAGAAAAACATCAACTCTTGACTACCACAAGTACACTGGTGTAAAAAAATAAATGGAGTGTAAATGAAATACTTGAAAAATATTTAATCACCTTATTCAATTTCTTGCTAACAGTTAAAATACAATATTGATAGCTACCACTTTTACATCTGTACAATAAATTTTAAGCTAAGCCCAGCAACCGTTGGCTTAGATGAAGACACCAATGATGAAGAGATGATTATTTTTTGTGTTAAATTAATGATATTTAATTAATTGCTAGCTTTGGAGTCAGATTAGCTGTTACCTCTTTGATGTGCTTAGCTATGCTAAATCGCTGCTTATAACTGCATTACATCAACCATACAGACATTAAAGAGCTAACAATCTTCTGAACATTGGCAAGAAGGGGATAAGTGTATTACTAATTGAGCTTTAGAGGTGCTCAATTAAAGATTTGCTAACTTTGGAATTAGGCTAGCTGTTACCCTTTAGCCTTTGCACCAAGCTATGCTAACTGGGTGCTTCTAGTTGCTTTACTGTGACTGTACAGACTTGAAACAGGCTAAGAATCTTCTGAATCTCAGCAGGAAAGCCAATCAGCACTTTTCCCCACACACTGAAGAATTCTTTGTTTCAGGGTGGATTTATCCTTCAGTGAAAAAGCAGTAAAAAGTATTCCATTGCTGCACTTTTAATACATTAAATATATCTAAGGTTTTTTTCATTAAAGCAGAGTTAACACTTCTTATTCTCTCACTAAGAGCTTTATTTTCACAATAATCCATCTTTGTTGAAACATTAACCTTTCCTCTAAGCTATGGGTAATGTTTGCTTAGACACTGATAACTGACATTAAAGCCTTGTTTAGCTGTAGGTGCATAATCAGCAGCTATTTGCTGTTGGCATTGCCTGCTGTTAATGTCTTTCCTCTTGCTATGGACGCTTCTTTATGACTATTTGTGTTGGAAATCAAACCCTTGGGGACACTTAGATACTTGAGAAAAAGAGAAAAAATATAGTAGCAAAACAGGCAGAAAGAGAATGAGACGAGCACTGCAGGGACTAGGCTGAGGAGAATGCTGGGGAGAATTCAGGCAAATACAGGATTAATTAGGGTGCATGAAAACAACCGAGGGCGCCCACAAGGCCTCGCTTTCCTCGCCTGCTTTGTGAAGCTTAGAGGTCCTCTCTGCTATCTCTCCTTGTAGACAGACTATGATTAATGTTTAAGACTTGCTAGTGGGCCTCTTCTCTGCTTAACATCAGAAGGGGCAAACTTTTAACCTGTGATTGAGCTGCGCCGATTCACCTCTAATAAGTCAAAGGAGGTATTCCGCCTCCCAAGTTCCTTGGGCAAGGGAACGCACCAGTTGATATCAGTCATGGGATGCTGGTGAAGTGCTAACCCTGTCAAAAGCACCATCTGTCTGCTGTCTTTTACAGGATGGAGGATTCTCCGCTGACAGGCAGGGTGGAATCATCTTACTTGCACCATGGGGTGGAGTGTGAGTGCATGGGAATGTCTACGAAAATTAATCTGTGTTTCAATAGTTGTATGCTGCTGTGTGCTGTTGTATATGGATGCCCGAGGAGTTGTAGAGGATATGGGCCAATGCTGATTATGTGTAGTTCAGCCTCAAGTTTATTACAATGCACCATGGCTTTAAATAAATATGAAATGAGATGCTTTTTACAGACAACCCAGAGCCCTCGTGGAATATGATGAATAAGAAACAGCTGCAGCAACCAGCAAAATGTATTCTTTTTATTCCTTTTTAACAAAGTGCATCTACTATTACTTAACATAGGGCAGTGAGCAGTTTACATGTATTGTAGTTCACACGGGGCAACAAAGTAACAAAGGATGTGGTTATTGCATATTTCTGTGTATAAACTAGATTACACGGTAATCCAATTACATGGTCATTTTGTTTGGAATTTAATTACCTCACTAATCAACTTAAATTCAGCTTAAACTTAATGAGAAGACATAAGTGACTCACGTGGGGTTAGAAACTACCACTAATGCCATGAGAGCAGCATAAAATAGGTTCAGCGCAGGAGCTTCTTCTTTACAAGCACTGCACTGCTCAATTGAGAACATGCAGTTTAAGAAAATGACCATGGAACTCATTTATCAAAGGGTTTATAGCCACCTAATTCACCACCGCTTTTCATAGTTTTACAGTGAGCTCATTTGTTATATTCGTTTATGTATCAGGGCAAGGTCAGCCTGAAATCACATTTAAATTAAAGTCTAAAGGCTGTGTGTTCCTGTGCACAGACAGTTTCCACACTCACACATCCCCTGAGTGTGAGCTCCCAGTCAGCTTTTCCAGACGTACTTTCAACATGACTCATGATTCACCATGTTATGACAATAACAACGACTTCTGGGGATGAACAATGACTTTGTATGGACTTGGCAGGAATCTGAAAAAGCCCAGGTTCTCCTAAAACAGTACGCAGGATGAGCTCATCTTTGAAGGAGGGTTTTAGAGAGAGCGATGCCAGCCTCCTCAGCCATGCTCATTACAGCCGAATTAGGCCGTATCGTCGCGGTAAGCTCCAGTAATCAGACTACCTCGGCAGCTAGGCTTAATTGGCTCATCACTCAGCTGACACTGACTCGATGCACATTAAAATAGAAGGGACTCCTGTCATTTCTCTTGCACTTAAAACGGCAAAACACAAAACAGAACGGCATGCTGTTGTTTTCTAGAGGTGTCTTTCATGATTTTAAATGAGGCAACAGTAAATCTGGGTCAAAGCAAAGCCAGAACAGAATAACTACATGGAAGTCATCAAGGAGATTTTTATATTGCTCATATTTTAAACATAGCTACAGCATACAGAGTGAAAAACATTCTCCTGCTGTATTAAAGAACAAAACAATACACTTGAGAGTTCAAGAAACCTTGAACTGCTTAAGTGAGCAGCATTCCTCACTAAAACTGAAATTAAAAACCTATCATTAAAGAGTTGTTTTAATCATTCTCATCATTTTATTTGACCTTGTACCTGTGGACCCCAAAATCTTCTGCTGTAAATTATAAAGTAAACGAAATACAAGTGGCTGATGTGTGATTTTTAGAACTGCTGCCTGCGCATTCAAATAAATATGCAGGTTGATTTAGAGCCCTGTGGTGGAACAACACACCACAAGAAAGACGAAACAGGAAACAGATGAGCAAGAAAGATGGGATCACACAGACTGAGAGCGGAAATGAACAAGAGTAGGAGAGCACAATAGTGGCCAGCAGTTGTTGTTGGCCCACTCAGGCCTCTCTGTGCCAGCCTCTCAGAGTAGCTCATATATCTGTCAGGTCTGCCTCTCTCTGTGCTTGACGGCAGGGCTACAGAGGGTCCTTTTTACAATCAGGCCTCTCCTACTGCTGGCACCGCTCCAGATAAAGGCCCACTCTGAGGGGGATTCCTCAGCACACAGAACTCCGCTGGGAAACGGCTGAGACAGACGAATAAATGCTTTTGTGGAAACAGAGAGCAGGGCACGGCAGTCAAAGAAACAGAGAGGGAGAGGAACTAAACCAGAATGAGGGGGAGTATGCATTAACACACACACATACACACACAGTCTTAGGCAGCGAGACACAAGCTCGATAGGGGGTCCTGAGGGAACTTATTCGACATTTGTTCAATGCATCCTATAGACATTTGTGCCTTGTATCTCAATGCATTCCCTTTCCTCCGGAGGGGAGACGGGACTCACACTGGGAGCTGTGATGTGATTATGAGCTGCAGCTATGCATTTGGTATTTGGTTTAAAAAATGCACCTCAGGATCTGTGAGCTGCTTATCAATTAGGAAGAGAGTGCAATCATCTGAGGGCAACTGCATCCTGATGGTGAGGAAGAAATGCTTGCAAGTCTTGGGTCACAAGTCAAGTAGCTCAAGTCTTTGACTACAAGTCAAGTCTTCGGTCACAAGTCCAAGTCAAGTCTCAGATTTGTGGTCAAAAGTCCAAGTCAAGTCTCAAGTTTTTCGTTGCAAGTCTTTGGTCACAAATCCAGGTCAGCTCTAAGTCAAGTTTCAAGTCTTTGGTCACTAATCATGGTCAACTCTCAGGTCTTCATTCACAAGTCTAATTTAAGTCTCAAGTTTTGAGTCACAAGTCCAGGTTAAGTCTCAAGTCTTTGGTCACAAATCATTTCAACTCACAGGTCTTTGTTCACAAGTCTAGGTTGAGGCTCAAGTTTTTGGTCACAAGTCAAAGTCAAGCCTCAAGTCTTTGGTCAAAAGTCCGTGTCAAATCTCCAGTTGTTTATTACGAGCCTAGTCTTTGGTCACAAGTCAAGGTCAACTCTCAGGTCTTTGTTCACAAGTCAAGGTCAACTCTCAGGTCTTTGATCACAAGTCCAAGTCAAGCCTTGAGTCTTTGGTCATGAGTCTAAGAAAAAGCTCAAGTCTTTGGTCATAAGTCCAAGTCCAGCCTAAAGTCTTTCCTTACAAGTCCAAGTGAAGAGTCCAAATTAAGTCTCAATACAATTGTATAGGGTCGGTGGAGTTCAAGCATCAAAATTTTAGTAACTGGACATTGATCATTATAACTACTGACAGGGAGATACACCTGCCCCTAACTCTAAACCAAATATCTTGTAGTATATTGATATGGTAGGATGATAGATGTTGTGTGGTTGTTTTTTTACTTATCGTTTAATAGGACAGCAACACATTAAGTATCACTGAATAACCAAAAGTACCTGTTTCCACCTCACATTTTCTGATTTAAGGGAAAAAACATAAGAGTCAGTCTGTTTTTCTTATGTGTAGGGGTTTGAAGATGCTACACTTGCAGACAAAGGTCCCTGATCAGGAGCGTGATTGTCTATCATACAAGGAAAGACCAGATTACAGCTATGGCACTGATTTAAGGAGTCATTCTGAGAGAGACCCAGCCCTCCCTCCAACGAATGACACCTGTAACACTGCTGTCAATTGCTGCTCCATCCCTCCGCTGCACTTATCAAGCTTTTTAGAGCAGCAGTGGAAAGCCAATCTGGCATCACTCACCACCCTTCTCCCACTATCTCACTCAATGTGACTTGTCAGGCAGCCCTGATTCTTAGATGAGCCCTCCAAAGGGATGACAAACAGCACTTGTGTTGACTGAAGCGCAGCAAGCCTTGAGCTGTGCCACGCTTCCTAAACAGGACACCCTAATATCCACTCGCCACACTCAGCTACTTAACAGTCAACGTGGCTCCAGGATTGGTTCGTTTATCTGTTTACGTCTACCATCTGACAGCCGGTTATACCAGGGTTAGCTTTGCAACACAATGAAGGGAATATTCGGCGGCTTTTTCCTTCATAAGCCCCTCGAGAGTGTTTACTTATCAGCGGGCACACACCCCTATCAACAGCCTTGCTCCAACGCACCGCGAGCTGCGGAGTGTCAGGGGGAGAGAAGAGACGAGGAGAGAGAAAGAGGACAAGGCAGGAAAAGAGGCTCTCTGGAAGGCTTTGATACGTACTCGAGAACATACATGGCTACTCCACCGGCTAATGCTGCACTCCTTGAACACATCTGTGTGTGGGGGACGGGTTATGAGCATCAGGGAGTAAATTCCCCACTCTCCCTTGTCCCTTGAGACCCATTCTGCCGTCTGTAGATAAGTGTGGAATTCAGGCTTGGTGGCAGGCGTGCCGGGGTGAAACGGATGCTGTGGCTTCGGCTCAGGCGGACCTGCAGTGATAACTGACCGCCGGCCAAGGCTGAACCCTGCCAGCTTCGACCATGGAAGCTTATAAAACAATATTAACATTCTTATAACAGGACGGGCAGAAAACCAGCCAGCTATTGTGAACTACTTGGGCCAAAAAGAAAAATATGGGCTGTAACAATGTCGGGATGATCCAGTAAGCTGTGTGGGCTTCATTACTTGTGTTGGCTGAGCCGGTGCTGGTGAGATATCCCCCAGCTACTAAACACAATGCAGCGAGCACTGTAGACTGCTGTCTCCTCTCTATACATTTCAAACCAAGGCACAGTCACTTCTAATTAAATTTATAGAACAGGACGGGTGGCTTGACAGCACATTGTGTGTGTGCGTGCGTGTATGTGTGTGTGTAACAGTGGGGAAGGAAGAGAGATCAACACACGACTGAAAAGACTTGACAGGCCTTGTCCCTCTGCGATAGAGTCTGCTGAAGAGGTTCAGAAACACTGCCTTCCTTCCTAAACAATAACAAGCCATAAAAAGCAGTGCTATGAACTCTTACCTCCAGTTTCTGCTGCAGGAAGTGGCAATGACAGTTTACATTACATCTCTGTGGGTATTATTCCGGAGACAGCAACAATTTAAGCACCGTTTGCTTATTTACGCAGAGCTGCACAACAAAAGCAGGAAGGGCAGCGTTGTGAAGGCAGAGAAAAGAAGAGACAAAAAAAATGAAGGTATGTTACAAAAAGCTGCACAAGAAAAAGAAAAAGTGATAGAAAGATGAGGAACGTAAAGGAGGCAAGTGCAGAGATAAAAAAAAAATAATGGCAGGAACAAAAACCCTGTCGTATTCTCTAATTCATTTATGATTCTCTTTGAAACCTTGACAGAAAAATAAGAATTATTTAAACCTCACAGGTAGTTTTTTGCAAGTTTTTTTAAAAATTTAGTTTCATTAGATCGAGCAGTCATTTCTACTATTGTGTCCATCTGCTTTTCATAGTTCTCTATTTTTTATTCAGGAGAGTGTGGCAGTACACTGACAGGCTGCACATGTTTTGAAAAACATGCACTTTTTTGGTACAAAGCTCCTAGTACATGTCAATTTTTATTATTTCAGCAACTTTTACTCATCAATTAATTGAATAAGTAATAAGTAATTAGCTTCTGGTCTATAAAGTGACTTGAAATAGTAAAAAATAATTAATAAATAAAACGGGGACACTTTTCCAGAAGCCAAAAGGGTGTGTTTAGATGTCTTACTTTATCAAAATGACAGTCTAATAAGTTTTACATTGATTTACAATGATACAAACAGTAGCACATGCTCATATCAGAGAAGTTGCAGCTAGTTTATGTTCAGCCTAATTAAACAGTTACCTAACATTCTCTGATTAAGTTATTGTTGATCAACCAATCGATTATTTTATTCATCACTTTGGCTGCCATATGCAAAATACATGAAATTTCTTCTTGAAGTTATCAAAGTAACGCAACAACATGTGTTTCTTAGAGCTGTAACATGTAAGACACATTGTTAAAATACTTAGAATCCTACATCTTGAGTCTGGTACTCGTGTGCCAACAAACACTATGATATTAACATGTAAAAATGTCTCTGTTTAAAGTCAAATTTCTGCTGTTGTAACACTGCACACTTGCAGTACAACTGAATGACTTTGTGGAGTGAACATCAGATTCTCTGCAGGGCAGATGGTGCTTCACATCCAGCCTTGAGTCAAATGGGAGAGAAAGCAGAGTGGCTGGGTGAGAATGGTGTTGCTGCCTGCCGCTGATGAAAAACAAGGCAGTGTGGGAGAGCGAGCAGCCACTGGAGCAGGGTTAACACAGGCGAGAACAGCGGCGGCGTGTAGGAGGGGAGTGTGTGGCGGTGAAGGCCCGCGAATGTCGCCGCCGCCACCTCGACCACTTTGTCTGACTGATGAGTTCAAACAGGACATGGTAATAGCCTGTCTCCAACATTCCCCTAACCATAAATCTCGCGGCAAGAAAAATGGGAAAGCAATCAGGTGGGAAGAAGGTTTTCTGAGTGTGGGAGTTGGTGTGTGAAGGCAAGAAAAAGAGAGAAATAAGAAGTGAAACCAGACAATGAGAGAACATGTAAAACTTAACTGTGCTTTGTCTGCATGCGGCAGAAGAAGCGCTTGTGTATCGGCGTGAAATTACGGACAACACTTCCCCTCGATTGAGCATCCACTATATGAGATGACACAAAATGATGAGTGGCCACTCGAGCACTTGAGATATGAAGCTTGTTTTAGTGCGCATCAAAAAGTGAAGCTGTCGTTCTTGTCCAACACTTAATATGATTAAAGAGTGAGAGACAATAGAAAGCCTTGCCCTTTTCTTTAAGGTAGTTAAACCATGAAACGGGCAAGAAGAGTTATTCTGTGGAGGCTTTTGGCAGGCGCAGCGGGTGGAGAATGGCCAAAGATTTAAAGCTTTACAGTGAGAGCGACAGAGAGAGAGAGAGAGAAAGATGGAGACGGAGATGGAGAGAGATCCGCCTTGGCCCGTTAGTAATGTGTTTCAGCATAGTGCCTGAGTATCGATCAGACCCTGACCCTTCCTGTTTATCATTCAACACATTATCACGACGGGCATTAATAAATATCTCCACACCGCTGCGTCAGCCCCTGGGAGGCAAATGTAACTGCTAAGGTGCTGGAGCGCACACAATGTGGTGTGTTTGCGTCCGTGCATGTGTGTGTTTGAGTCCAGGAGGTGTGGGCACACATGCTGTCACAAAGACACACACACCCTCTCACATACACACACACACTAGCCCTACGCAGGCTCTCGAGTGACTAAGATGTAGGGCCTCATCAAAAGCACAATGCAGCCAGTGTGCTCCGTGCGCTGCTTTCAGCCATCAGCGCTGTGCGACAGGGCCGTCAGGTCTGCCAAACAGCCTGCTGCAACACTGTGGCAAAATGAAGTCGGAGTTTATTGGACGGGGAAGGAGGGACCGAGGGGGAGAGAGGGGTGGAGGAGATGAAGGGAAGGGGGAGCGAAAGGGTGTGAGAGGGAGATAAAGAATGAGGGAAAAGTTCATTATTTACCGCCGTGAAAGAGCGAGGAGGAAGGGGAGGAAGAAGAGAAGTGGGGGAGCAGGAAAAGAAGTTACGGATTGTCGTGTGCTAGCATATTCGCCTCCAGCTGAACACGACAACCGTCCACTAGTATAGTATTATCTAACAAACTACACTGGCTGTGGGTTTGACTGTTGTTTTGTATCTACATGATGTTACAATGGATGAATTTCACAAGGAACTGATTATTTCAAATGTTTGTTGATTATAATAGCATTAAGCCGTGTCCTTGTCAATAATTCTGTAAATACTAAACTGCAATGCAAATATGTGAAAATTATTTCAGGCCTGACCAATATATCAGTTTGCCAAAATTATCAACCAATATTGGCCTATTGCAGATATATCAGTACCGGGGTATATATTTAATATGTGCCAATATCAAACTGTTTTTTTTTAAGGCTGGAAAAAAATGCTTGGATTAGTTATTTAAAAAGGTGTATTATGTTTTGTCCAGCAGAGGGCGGTCAGTTAAATAACTAATATGTGAAATGTTTATTGTTCAATGCACTGATGTTTTGAAAAAGTTTGTTGAAATGGGAGATATCCTGCCTATCAGCCCGTATATTAGATCTCAGGATTTTCTTGCTTCCTAATATCGGTATCGGCCAAAAAAAATCTCGTATCGGCCGGGCCCTAAATAATTGTGTCCAATTACGTAGAATTCATGCTTGTGTGAATAATAACCCTTCTGTAGGGAGGTTAGCTTGTTATTGACGTCTGAATGTTGTTTGTTTTAATCAGAAGTGAATGTAAAAGCACAAAGAAATGTTACAGACTAAATAACGACCTCTGTTACATTTTTTCTTTGCCGTTCAGAGTTTTTTCTGAAAATAATTTTTGCAATGACAGTTGTATGACGAGTTCCTTTACAGTTAACTTTCATCTAAAGCACAAGGGTGATGGTTGCTCCTGCTCAGTGGGGTGAAGACGCCCCACTGAAGTCAAAACAGCGGATGCTGTGACTGTGTCGTTTCCAGCAATCGGTGTGGGAGAGAGTGAGGCGGCCTTCAAAGCTTTGTTTGTCTCCAAACAATCCGCAGAGAGCAGACCAAATACCCTCCCACCGGCTGCTATAAACAACCGACAGACCCCGCACGGGAGAGAGGAGAAAGGGAGGAGGAAACGTGTGCATGTGGTGCTATGAAGGAAGGCCGTGATGGCGGGAAGAACGGAGGGACGTGGAGAGCTTTTAAATCTTTTGGTCAGTAATGGCAAAATATTAACTCCAGGCAGTCTTTTGCATCCAGTTTGTATGCAAATACATGTCTGAGATGCTGTGCCTAACCAAGAGGGAGTAAGTTAACCATGCATGAGTATAGGGTGCAATAATAACGTATATTTTATAACCATTGTGTGGGCTTGTGAGCAAATATGTATGTTAATTGAGGACCCCGCCGTTTCCTCTGTGCGCTACGGAGGTTGTTAATTTGCAAGTGCCGTACAGCCCATGCATACAAACACAAATACACACATACAACCACATGCTGCTGCTTCTAACTAAGCGAACTCAAACACACACACACGTGCATGCATGATTTGGGTTTTCCCGAAGCATCACTGCAGCTTGCCCATCACATCACTGCCCTGTGTTTTCAGGAGCAATCAACTTGAAGCTCAAAACAAAGAGCCCCAGACGAAGAAAAAGCTTTAATATTACCTTGAATTATTAATTCCTTGCAGCACTAAAAAAACTGACCCAGTGAACCAGCTGCTGGCTCAGACAGTCAGCTGTCAGCTAGCGCACAGCTTGAAGAATGACAGACGGATACAAACTCACAGCAGACAGAAGAGAGTTCGGAGGCTTTGTTTGAGTAGGCGGTGATGACAGTTGCTGCAGATGAAGATGGAACAGTAATAAAATACTGATGTGTGTTGAAAGGAAGAATAATGGCGGAGCAGGCTAGGTTAACTGGTGCATACCCAGAACTGTTGGAGGAGCAAACAAACCCAACAGGATTAGTGCTGAATGATTTGATGTTAACCTGGGGTGCGATTCACAAAAGCGTCAAATGCCCAGAAGACAACAGCTAGCATGTTAGCTAGATTTTTATCAGTGCCAGCTGTGCGGCTGTTTGTGTTTTTAAGGTTTAGCGAGCAGCTCGCTAGTTTTAGATCAAAATTTCATCTCGCTTCTTTGAATGGTTCAGATCATAATGGATGCTCAGTGCTTTCAGTCTAGACTAAAGCTGTATTCAGACCAAATCAGTTGGTCCGGAGAAACGGTTGTCCTGTGGTGTTAACGTCATGTAACTAACATAACAGGACCCACTGTGTGACGTCAAGCTGTGTCATCTATTCCTCGATCAATCCACAGGTGCGGTCGATCGCTGAAAGACAGCCCCTTTACGTGATTGGCTGCCACAGCGCAACAAAGCCAGCTGCGGTGAAAAAGGTTCGGCCGATCTCAACAGTTTTTTTTTCCTACAGGCACTGCGGCTCGGACTGCTGCAGCCGATGAAAATGACTTAAAAAAAACTACACCTTCACCGGATCACCTGATTTGGTCTGAATACAGCCTTACTTAATTCATTTAAGCATATTGCAGATATTTTTTACTCAAGCATAAGCAATTTTCTCACACTGATAGGAGACGGTGTAAATGTGGAGGAGAACTAATTCAATTAAATGGGAGTTTTGTGTGACCATGTGTTGTTATAGGTTTAATTACCTTCTGTGTGTGTGACAGAATTAAGTTGTAAAGCTGCTACCGTCCTCACTGAGCCAAACTTACTGAAGTTGCTCCCAATTTCTGTAAAAGCAAGTCAGTCGACTTCCATTTTATGTGTGGAACATAAATTTAACAGCCGATGTGTCCTCCTAGAACTATAAAAACTAATGCTGTTAGGTTTGTTGACAGTGGTGTATCAATGTTTGCTGGCTATATAGAAAGCTTTGACATACTCCAGCCTGTTGCTTGCTACAAAAGTTGACAGTAACGCCATGGCAGCTCCAAAAAGTCAGTACCGAAAACTTAAAAATGCGCACATTTACATTCTGTTCACCTCTATAAAAGTGCACAGAATTCAAATTTCCTTTAAAAACAAACAGAAATTTCCCCTTCTACTCAGTTTCCTCTTGTGTCCAAGAGTCCTTTGCCCTCTCTTCTCTTTACTTCTTTACATTCAAGCAGATAATCTCTGTATTTGGCAAACAACAGAGGATGAAACTGTCTCTTTCTTCTGTCGTCTGAAAGACTCCATAACAGCAGCCCTTGGACAGAGCTCTCCCTCATGTGTGCTATATGTTTGGGGGATGTTTACGTGTGCGTTTGGGCATCATTGATATGCTGAGCATGTTTTGTTCCGCCACCCTGCCAGTTCTCACGCCCCACCCCAACCCTCACACACACACACACACACACACACATACACACACACGCACACACACGCACACACACACAAGCTCACAAGAAGAAGAGGACGAAGTTTTCTTACCTAGATTGTGTTGATCGGTGTGGATGACGGCGGCGCAGGGAGGCAGAGAGCAGGGAGAGAACACAAGGAGAAAGCTTGATTAGTGTGTGAGTTCAGCACTTGTAACCTCTCCTACGGCGAGTTAAGCTTCTCTCTCTTGTTCGGCTCAAACAGGTTGATGCCGAGAGTATGCCTTAACAAATCCACCATGCACTCCTCTGGGTAAACTACACTCCACTTGTCCTCCTCTGCCTTTTTCTCAGTCCTCTTCTTTTCAGACCTTCCCCTTCTTGACAGAGGAGGCCAGCTCTTCCCTTTTGATTCCTTCAGTGCTGCACTTTGATTTTGTTATTCTCTCCACTTCTTTCTTTTACCTTCTACTCCCCATGCAGCTATTCCATCCCTTCATTTCCTCCTCTAATCTCCTGCTGGACGTCTCCACTTTTAACCTCTCGTTTCCTCCTCATGTTTTCCTATTTCTGCTCCCTTCAAACTTGTACCAAACAGACAGAACACTCCCTGTGGGAAGCCACAAACTGGTGAAAACCCCAATTAGAAACAGCAAAAACCAGCAGGTGGGCCTTCTTGCAACTGCTTCACATGACAGAGAGAACCACTCACTGCACCTTGCATCATTGGATTTCCTCCCTTTCCTGTCAAGCAGCCTTCCAAAGGTGCACATTTACTCCTCCTCTCACTACCTCCCGGGGGGATGTACATCAAAAACCCAACGGCAAAGGTCAAATACAAGGGAAGACTTGGAGTTGGGTGGATGGAAAGCAGAGCTCAGGCTGACGAGATAAGTGAAAAAACTCCTGAGAGTGCAAATAAACTGTACAAAATGCTGCAAAAAGGAGGCTGACACGCGTCCTGAGCATCACTAAACGTTGTTAAATGCACTATTGCAATCTCATTATTCCCTTTCAGAAACATGTGAATGAGAAGCCTGTTTTCGTTTTACAGGTGAAGGGATTAAGAAAAACCTTGACAACAGACAGATTCCTGCTGGAGGAGCCCGATCCCTTGGACATACACTGAAGACCTCACTCTGGTTACTTTAAGTTGTTTTGAGCTTGTGAATAGACAAGTGATTCTGTGCCTTCATATTAGGGCTTTCACTTTTATTTGACAATTAAACTACTTAAAGCTGAGGTAGCAGTTTATTTGTGATGTCATCAGGAGTAAAATTCTATAATAAACTTTCAGCATATTTTGATTCAGCTGGTCTGAAGGAACACTAGACTTCCATACTTCCTCTTGGATCTGTATTAACCGACCACTGTAATTTCGGACAGGACACGTTCCTGTTGACCACGCTTCCTAGCAACAGGTGACATCACTATGAGCTATTTGGCTGTTAAAACAAGTGGCTACCTTGCAGTCTAAAACTGGCCTCTGGTGACTTGACAAGCTGAGTTGCAGGTGACACTGTCAGCGGGTTTGAGTGGAGCTGAGACGGACCAGTTTACACCGCTGCATCTGTCCCTAAAACTGTTTTGATTCCGTGTGAATTTTCCATGAAAACTGGCCTTAAACAAGAGAGCAAAAACAAACAAAATAACAATTGAGACGGAGCAGAAACAGGGGTGGGAGGGTGCAGCAGAGCTGCCTCTTTAGGAGTGTTATGCTGCTGCTAGCTAGATTTCCAGACATTGCCTACCCCAGCTTTAAAGTTGGAAAAAATAAGCATTTTTCCATATTGATCGGACAAAATTCCTTAATTCAACAAGAATTTTCTAAGCTGTTGCTGTTATACATGAACTGTAATGTGCATGTAGCAGGTGCACACTGACTTTCATGGTAAATATTTTCCTGACTCCAAGGCAGATGCAGAATCATATCCCAGTTGGATGACCCTAACTTTATATTGAGGTTAATCACAGGCGAGGAGAGGCGTGTTTACATCTACATCCCAGGGACCAAACACTAGTCTTTGCAGTGGAAGAGACAGCGGGCTATTAGACGTGAGATGGCATGTCAGGTCAGGAGTGTAACCAAAAGCATTTTTCTAGGGTTGTGCATGAATAAACAGAACAATAATTACGATACAATTAGGTTATGTGGGTTGTGTTCAGATTTATCAAAACAAATTACTTGTTAGCATCGTACCTTTCAGTCCTATTCTTTAAAATCTCACCTACTTACTTGTCTACCAAAACCAAAACAGTCTACAGCTATGCTATCTGTGAGGCTGTGCTTTTAACTGATGTTAACAGCCGCATGCTAACAGGCTCACAGTGACAATGCTAACATGCTGAGGCTTATCAACTTGTTTAACTGGGTCAACATGCTAAAGTTTGTTCATTAGAATACAAGACACAGCACAGGCTGATTTCCTCCTGAGACCTTCAGCAGCATCAAAATTCACAGCAAACCATTAAACGCTGGACAAGTTATTTCACGCTGAACCACCAACAAAGTCATTAGGATTCGTCCTCTGGGGATCATGAACTTCTGCATAAAATTTCACCCATCCCAAAATTGAGCGTCAGTGGTGCCAACTACACAAACTTTTATTGAACTAAACAGTGTCATCAGCTTCAATTATCTTAAAAACCTCAGGCATTTAAAAAAAAAAATGCTTGTGGTCTCATTTCAAAGCATGTCGCTGCTTGTGTTTACAGTCCAGAGGTACTGCCAACAAACTCTCTCCACCTGACAAATAATTAATTATATTCCTCAAAACATTTCAATTAAAAACAACAGAAAACATGATGAAAAATGAACACAGAAAACATGATGGGGAAACAACCTGATTAAAATCCACCTTCCTGTAAACTGAGTTTTTATTTAGGGGGCTCACACAAAAAAAGCACACGCTGATTTCGAGATAAGAGATTCTGACGGCCGTTGATAACAGTGACCGTGCTTTTTCCAGACGGTAAACAGATGGGTGAATGGTGCTACATACATCTAACACAGTCAAACTCCTATTTTTTAGGCAGTGTAGCAGATTTCCTTTGAAATTAGCTCTGACAATGTGAGATGAAGAGCAGAAACTCAGATACGCAGCTGTTCTTTGCGAGTCTCCTCTATTTACAACCATCATTATGATGATTGTTGCATTATTTTACAGATTTTTTTACGACCGAAACCTCTTCAGCGACACATTACAGCTCCGACTGTAGTTCTTCCACACTCAGGCTCTCCAAACTCCCAACAGTCTTTATGAGGACTAATCGCTCCTAACTGTAAATATTCCTGCATGTCTTTTTGGAACTTTTTGGAGACAGTGTTGGCAACATTTCCCCATGAGCCCTAAGCCTACCAATTACTGTAAGTTGGGGACACTTAGCAGCAGCATAAGGTCTGAAAGTCCCTTTTAAGTCAGCAAGGCAGCCGTTCAGTCAGACAGTCAGTCAGCCGTTCAGAGCGCCTGCGGCAGTGGGAAAATTTCCTGTGGTTGAAACAGGAAGACAGAAAGAGAGTCAGCTCGCTGAGGAGGCTAATGTGGCCTCATGTGGCTTACAGCAAACCCATCAGATGACAGGGCCTGAGCATGCCGAGAAGCTCCTACATGCCGGAAGTGTGTGTTTAATCTGTGTGTGTGTATGTGAGGTACTGTATGCGAATACATACTGTGGGTTCTGTGTTGTGGTGTGCAGGCAAAACAGCACATCAATGCTGCTGTTGTATTTTTCATGACGAACAAACAGCGATTTGCTTGAGAGCTCAGGAAGATCTTTAGGAACCGCAGAAGAACAATGTAGTTTATAATATAAGTCAATCAACAGTTGAATCCATAATTTATTTGTTTGTCTCTTTCATTGAGTAAAAATGTCTGAGTCTTAGTGATTCCTGCTCCTAAGATGTAAAGATCTGCTGTTTTTCTCTGTTTAAAGATGAGTGTAAATTAAATACATTTTGAGTTTGGACAAATCAGGCTTCGAAACTTGTCATGGACTTTTTTTTTTTTTTTTTTAAACAATTTTCCGACATTATAGACTTAATTATTAACACTGATGACAACCACTTTAATGGATACCTTTTTTAAAAACTTACATTCTCGTTTATAATGTATTTTTTGCAACTAATTGATTAAAAAGCAGCTAAACATCTTGCTTTCACCGACTTCTGGGGGTGTTATTTCTGACCTTGCAGCGGTGATGTAGAGGTGTATTCTGGGGCAGTGGTTACCAAAGTGGAGACGGCGAGACACAGAGAGGGGAGTCGCGAGATGCCTTCCAAAAAAACAAATAAATTTCAAAATAATTTACAATTGCATATGTGACCCAGTAATGTGTAAATTCTGGTTCTTTCTTATACTCTCTCTTTAATGACTTTAAATTATTATTATGGCTCTTAGGCTGTTGTTCTTTTTTGGTGAATTGATGCCCGTGTTTGCATTGGCCTGATAGTGCATTTACGCTGCTGTGCTCTACGTTATACGACGTTATATGATCGATGGGGATCCAGTCACTGGCACTGCTATTTTGGGGGTCAAGGGCTGAAAAGTCTGGGAACCCCTGTCCTTGGGCATGTCTGTACATTGTGACATCACTGCTAGGTGTGATTACACATGCATTTGAAACATTCAGCCAAACAGTGAAACACTGCTTTTCAGAATTCCAGAGCCAAATTTGACATGTTTAATTGTTGGCTTCATCCACAATGTCATTTATGCATTTTATTATTGCAGACAAAGAGAAGTTGGTTTTGTTAATGTTTGGAAAAACAAGAAAAAGCAGCAAATCCTCTCATTTGTGAAGCTGAAACTAGAGAGTTTTCGGCATTTTTAAAATTGTTGCTGATTAACATTTTATCAAGTAACTAATCAGCCATTTTTTTCAGCTCTATTGTATTGAAAATAACTACAACTAACCGCCCTATTGTTGGCAAAATTTTGAATTTTGCCAACTAGTCACAGCAAAACCGCACAACTTCTGCTTTCTCCCAACAACGGCAAAACACCAAATCTGCAAACAAACCACACTCTGTTTCCACTGTGACAAAAATCACAGAGGCAGTCTCCTGGATTAAGCCTCCCATAAATCTTTGCGGCACTGGGAACAGCTGCACCGAGTGTTTGAACGATGAGCAGCGCCATCGTCCCCTCCTTTAAGGCTTTGTTAAATGCCACACCACACAGTGCAGAGCACATTGTAGCAAATTCATAGCCACTAAATATCAAGCTAGGTTGTGTCAATTAACATGCTGGGAATGTATTAGACAGAAAAGAGCCTAAAGGAGCCTTAATGGGAGCCTTAATAGTCTTGCTCTTTTGAAATATGTGCGCATTGTGTTTATGAGGCTCTTTGGTGGTAAGTACAGTGCTGGATGGAGGTGAAGAGCTACATGAGTCACACCATTCAGGAGGAAACCACCTAAAGTGTCCTGAAGGGGAAAACGGAACGGCCTAAATTCATGTTGCTGTAAAAGCAAAACAGAAAAGAATATGATTTGAAAACAAATAAAGGGCAAAGTGCTCGCTGAAAAGGTTACACAGTTATCACTGAGATTTCCAACCAGTTTTTGTCGGAGCGTGTGAGGCAGAGAAAGGTTGATAGTTGTCAGGTCCAGGCAAAGCCCTCACCCCCCTCAGGTGTTTTGACATTTTAAGTGAATTTAAGCGCGGCGGTCTTCTGCTGCAACCTTACACCGCAGCAGTCTCCATGCCGACAGCAGCACCAGCAGTTGTCTCCCAGAACTAGCCCTGACATTTTGTCTTCTTCTTCTCGGCATGAACTGAGCGTGTGTGTGTGCGCGCGCGTGTGTGTTGCGCGCTTGCGTGTGTGCCTGTTCGGGAGCTGATGTGCTGCACTGCTTCCTTCCACCCACCACTTTCTTTAGATAATGTATCACATGAAACCTGCACAGACTCAGGTGTCAAATCGCAGAGGGAAGTCTGCGTGGGCTTCAGCAAAGAGAGAGGAAAATGGAGAGAATATCATCCTCAGCACAGCAGCTATGTGCTTCAGTCGAGCTCAGGCCAGAGAAATGCACGATGGCTGGACCTGAAAGCCGCCGCAGGGCAGTTTTTAACTGGAGCAGATGTTCCTAGGGGCCTTACAGAAACAATCTTGATGTTTTTAAATAATTGCTGCACTAAAACATGCATGACTTTCAGCTCAAACTAATATTTTCCTTTCTTAATGAGGTACCGGATAATTAGATTAGATTCAAATTAGCTGGATTATTTTCCACTGTAGTTGCAAAATAGTGTGCTATGGCAGAGCGTCTTAGACTTTGTTCAGACAGCCAGCCCAAATCTGATTTTTGGCATATACAGATTATATCCTGATTGATTTCTAACAGTCTGAACTTTGAAAAAAAACACATGAAATATGATATTTGCAAATCAGATACAAACCACATTTGGAGGCAATTTAAAATCGGAGTCAAATTTGATTTGTACAGAGGCGTCTTCAGTCCGGACGTTCTACGTGATCAACCCAGAAATTATTGTTGTTTTTTTTCCCGTCACTCCAGGCAAATTGGGCGCCTGGTTTGGGCGTCTTAACGGACAAGGCAGAGTGCTGGACAGCCACAGAGCCTGACAAATGTCATGTGGAGCATTCAAAAATTTGCATGCCACCTCTCATCATCAGATATCCCAAGGACGACATGCTCCCCACAGTCACTGCTTTGCGACAAACTTCCTCTGTATAGTGAAGCTCGTCATGACTGCAACATGGAACATCAGAATGTTTATGAGTCTGTCTTGCGCAGTGTAGAAGTTCGGCACCGCACCCCGACAGTACAACTTCTGCTGTGTCACCACCACACATGCTGACGCCTACATCGTTACCAGAGAAACCAGTGCAGACAGGTCGGTACAGAGCAATGATGTCTGGATGCTACAAATCCGATCTGATCGCTTGGAAGTGACAGTGCAGACACTCAGTCTTAAAAATCAGATTTTACAAACAAAATGGATTTGCCTGCAGTCTTAACAAGACCTTACAGTTCCAGTTTAACATTTTATAAGGTGTACTGTTGTATGTTTTAGGCTCACTGTTAGAAATCCCAACTTAAATGCTGAGTATTATATTAAAAACCACTTTTTAAGCCGTCCCAAATTGTATTTGACTTAAAAAAATTGGCAGGTTTTAAATTTAAAACACAAGCCGTTTGATTTTGACATATTTCCATTGCTGTCAAGAAAGAACCGCGGTTTGATTCTCAGCCTATACACACCATCAAACATCTGTTTTTTTAAGTTGAGAAACACAAACGAGAAAGCTTCATCTTTCATCTAAGTAGGTCATTTCAACAGCGGCAGAAAGCTCGGTGTAATCAGTGTATAAATATAGGGACATATGTAAGGACATAACCTAATAAAGTCTGCAATTATGTTATGATTGATGCAGCTTTTGCAGCTGACCACGGAACATATTTGATGTCATTCACATACAGCAACATCAAACGGTCGTGTGTACAGTGGTCAGAGTCGGAGCTGCTGACGCTTCAAATTTCCTGCTTGAAGCGCATCAAAGAAATGTCATACAAAATACGCCCATTATTGCTTTCATTGCATTTGGCCTCAAGGCTTCCACAAGCACCAGAGCGGCTTTCTGATGCTGCTGATAGACAACAAATTATAATAGCGTGCTGCAGGGCGCACATCAGCATTTAGGATTTCTACATTAAATGCAGGGAGTTGAAGTAAGTCTCTCGGGCTCCCGTTCAAAAACTATCATGCTATCATTTCTGTTGACGCTTTACAACTCTAATGGTTTGTTAATGAAACACAGCCTCGTGTTTTGAGCTATATTTATTGTGTTATTTGCTCGTACAAAGACTTTGTGATATCTACAGAGATCTGCGCCAGCGTGGATAACAAGGCTGCCAATTAATTAGTCTTCCACTTTACCTTCCTGTTAGCACTGAAGATTCTTGGGGCAGATTTATCTCCCATTACGTCCAATTACGGTTAGGTTAGGGTGAAATTACAGCATCAGAGGTTTAGCTGCTTTCCTCTTGTATGCTTATCTTGTAAAGCAGACGGGGACACAGAAACACTTAATTGGTTCCAGAAACGTTGAACCACACATCCAGCTCGGAGTAACTCCTCACCTCTGGCCTTTCACTGCACGTCTGTCATAACACTCTGCTTATTCCTGCTCTAGAGCTGTGAATATGGACCAGTTTGATGGCTTATAAGTGAAAAAGATTATCTGTAATGCTAAGCCAAGATAATATTATTCAGGAGTGTGCCTCACATCACTGTTTGTGGTCACAGGGTTAAATATCAAGTACTTCTGCAGTTGTCAGGCTGCAGGTGGAAAGATTATTTTGTAGCTCAACTAGTTTAAACAAACAGAAATCACAACAGTTATCAATAATAACACCTGAATATTACACAGTGTGATTTCGAGTATATGAAAATTATTTTGCAAACAAGCTGAAGCAGTTTGCTTGAATTACCTTAATGGATAAATGGTTGAAAGAGTTTTAAGCTTTAACAGGCCAAGTCAGTAAGAGGAATAAATACAACTTATGCACTTCTCAAAACCAGGTTACTGAAGGACCGTACGGTTACACAGTTAAAGATGATAAATGCATTTCAGTTAATGAAAAGAAATGCAACAAGGACAAGTAAACTGATAATAAAATAAGAACAAGACAGCGCAAGGAGGAGTAAATAAATGTAATGATTGAGTAAGTGAAGTAGCTAAAAGTAATGGACAGAATGTTGAAGTAGTTAGCTAAAAGCTATGGCTAATTTGTTGACACAGCTAACAGTAATGGATAATTGATCAAAATAGTTAGCCAAAAGTCATGGCTAAACAGTGGAAAACCTGTGTTGGCTAGATGGTTGAAACAGTAACAAATAAATGGTTAAAACAGCTCAAATAAATGGCTAAATAGCGAATGTAATTAGCTAAAAGACATGGTTGTTTTAGCTTGTTGAAACTGCTAATGGCTGAATAGTTGAGATAGCTAAAAGTGGTGGAAAAAAATGCTACAAGTCATGGCTAAATTGGTAAAACAGTAGCAAAAAGTCATGGCTAAATGTCTAAAATACCTTATTTTGGCTAAATGTTTGAAATAGCTGAAACACGATTTAAATGGTTGACAGTGCTAAAGTGAACTGTTGAAATCACCACCTTCTGAAACTCCATGTAATCACACTTATGCTAACTTAACCAAATTGACCTAAACAGTGACAGTTTTATTGTATGAAGCAAATACTGTAGCAATATCTACTTTTACATCATTAATAGTTAAATAATATCCAGGTGACCCATGTTTTAGCAGACAGCCGCATTATATCATTGCTTTTGATTTGTCTGTTGTGTGCCATGATGCTTTCAAGGACCAATAGCCACAGGCCCTGAGAAAACCCTGAAAAACTGAACAGAAACTTCAGTCCACTCAACAAAGAAATGCTCCCATGGCCAATTACCATTAGAAAAGAACATTGGCTGCAAGAAGAGAGAGCCGGCATCTAAGTCTGCTTAAAATTGCAAATTGGTCCAAGCCCTTTTGAATGCAGTATCAAGTCTGACACTTAATTATTACGTACTTTACATCTATTTATTTGCGAGTGGGAGCTTGGCAGCGAGAGGCTGATCTTAATCTTGCCAGGTCTGGTGTATGGGTAAGTGTCTGTGCCTGCATGCATACACATCCTCACCCAGCCTGTCTCGCTACTTCAGAATACAATAGTCCGCACAAACAGGAAAATAAGCTGGGCACTTCCTGTGGTTTTATCCAATCAGACACTTCCTTTTTCACTTCTTTTGGTGCCTGTGTGTTTGTGTGTTGCAGGCATCCTGCGGGGGTCAGTTAGTGAGG